>JARJDW010004331.1:0-37993 GCA_030264715.1 Adinopsis sp. GC000173
AACTGCAAATTATGATTTGAAAAGTACTATAACGCAAGTCTGCAATCCAAATCAAATTTCAAATTCATATTTCGTAGTCTTAAGATTTCTCAAAATTTGAACACACATCATTGATCCAAACATACTTTATAAATTAAATAACAATTACTTATAAGTAATGTTTCGATTCGATTGAGACTAACCCATTGGTTTACAAACACTTAATTCCAATGATAAGAAAGTATTATTACCAAAAAAGTTTAGTTTTATCTGACTTCTCTCGCTTGCAAAACAACAATATTATAGCAAAAATTATAATTTGCACACAGGTATATAATTAAATTTTTTAATAGTTGTTACAACACCACTACATTTTAATGCTATTAATAGTTGATTAACGAATAAATAGCTTTTATTAGAAAATTTAGCATATTTAATGTATTTAGTTAGCAGTTTAGTGTAGATGCAGGAAAATATCCCCTTAAAAGCTGAATGTGTTAAAATTTCATTAAAAAATCTCATATGCAAAGGATAATCGCTGTTTTACCAGCAAGCAAATTTCCCTAATATCTTAAACAGCTACATTGGGTGCCATATTAAAACCTCAATATATACATTTCACATTTAATATTAAATTACTTTAAAAACACGACATTCGTATCGCTTTGAAACTATATTATGTGTTGTGTTTCGCTGTGCACTCGAGACAATTAACAAAAAAATGCTGCTGGTACGGAAGCGTCTCGAGAGTGAGCAGCGTGGAGGAAGAAAAGATATCGGGTATTAAATAGGATGTATCCCGAAAAATAAAAGTTAAACAAAACGAACGATGTGAGGAAACAACGGGAAGAGTGAAGGAGGCGCGGGCCGGGCCGGGCAAAGGAAGAGCAGAAAAAATACATTGCGTTCGAGTGAAACTTTCCAACTAGTAACTTCTGCGAGAAAATCAATTTAAGAGGGTTGCCTTGCGCTGACAAAAGATTACATTGAGATTAACAATTAGAGTCGGTAGTTAGTCAATCATCCAGTTCATTGATTTCATCCAATATTTTATTTTTCTCGGATCTCTTAACTTGCGTGTCGTTAGCTTTTCTCCCAATTCAGTTATAATTTCGTTTCTTCGCTTTTTCATTCATTCATGCAGCGGATATTATTTATGCAAACATGGTATCATGTTTTATTGTGATTAATTAGAATTTTCTTATTTGCTGTGCCAAAGCAGCGTAGTAAAGCAAAGTTTATAATGTGACGCGGTTCTATTTTTATCTCAGACAATAATTCATAAATTATTCCAAAAAAACAAACTCTATGTTTTTATGTATGTATATAGAAAAAACTTGCATATGTTTCAAAATAGGCCAAGCAAATAAAATAAGTGTGGAAATTTCTAAATATGATCGTTCCATAATTGCACATCAAATGTCCGATGATGTTTGATTGACCAAATATTGAATTAGTCATAGATTTGATGAAAATATTAGTGGAAATTAACATTTAGATTAATTTCGAAATTAGCCTGCATTTTAAGCCGGCCGTAATTTCTTCGTGCTTTATTATTGTCAGACACACACATAGTGGATATTGTTTATGCAAAAACATGTCATTTTTTCCTCGCGTTAACAATATGAAAATGTACAATGTAATGTTGTATTATATGCAAAAGTAAATTAATATGAGCTTGCAGTAATACATTTTCCTTGCATACTAATTTATTCATGTACTAATTCCATGTATGTGTTGTGAGATATCATGGTTTTTGCTGACATAATGCAAGCGAATAATTATTCGAAATACACGAAAATTTTTAACGTCTCGTCTCCCGTCTCTCTTATTGTTGATGTTGATATTTGTACAATTTGTATAACAAGCGAAATAATTATAATAAAATAATTGAGCAGCGCGTTGCGTTTCCAGTAAATAATTTTTTTTCTGCATTAACTAGATGAAAATGATGTTTCATTGTTTATTGTTATAAAAGCCGGCCTGCAAAATATAATTAATATAAAATTCATTATATTTCTAGTTATACGTTCATTATGATAAAAAAATAATGATGTGCAAAAATAACTGCATAGTTAAAAATTAATATTATCTGGTGATAATCAGTTTTGTATTTACTGTAAAATATTATTTCCATATTGAAATATTTAAAGAAATTTTCTGTTATTGAATTGTTGCTGGCTATAAATATAACTGGCAATTTTAACCAGTTACGATTTGATTTCTATTGTTTTGAAATAGTTACAGTTTTTAAATTTCAATTGTTTGTGTGCATAGAGACGTCACTACAATAAGTGCGACGCATACAGCTTAAAGTTTAAAGAAACTTCAGTTTTTTTAGTAATATTTAGTGCATTTCAAATTATTTTTTTAGCATTACCACGTCTTTTAAAACTAAAATTTTTTATGGATTTTTCATTGTGAAAGAAATGTTTGCGATTTTCTTTATGATTTTTCTTTGATTTAGGCATTTTCCATCAAAATATTTAAGAATTTTTATCAAAATTGTTTGAAAACACAGTTATTCTCAATTTTAATGATGATGAAAGTCGCTGAAAATTTGAAAGAAAATGCCAAAGATCGAAGAAAAATCATAAGTAAATCACAAAAATTTACACGCAAAGAAAAATCAATTTAAAATTTTAGGATTTTGATAGATTTTTCTTTGCGAAAGAATTTTTGCGATTTGCTTCGTCAATTTCTCTTTGATTTAGGCATTTTACATTAAAATATTTAAGGATTTTTATCAAAATAATTTAGAAAACACAGTTCTTCTCAATTTTACATCAATGAAGATGAAAGTCGCTAGACATTTGATGGAAAATGTTAAAAATCAATGAAAAAATATAAGAAAAAAGCAAAAATTTCCACGCAAAGAAAAAACCATATAAAATTTTAGGTTTAGAAAACGTTGTGATGCAAAAAAATAATTTTGGAACGTACTAAAATTCATTTCCATGTGTGCACCATTATTTGCTTAATTTTGTGACGCTGAAAATTATAAACGCTGGAAATTAGAATGTTTCTAATATAAAAGAATGAACAATTTATGGATTTGGAGCGTTTACATTTCATGCTTAAAATTAGTTGCCTTATTTAACATGAATAATGCAGTTAGTTTGCTTGATGCTGAAGAGAAAAGTTTGTCATCTGAGAAATTTTTAATTTTCTTGATTCAACGCAATTTCTTATATTAAAAGTGCAATATATTACTACAACAAAGTTTGTTATTGTGCCTAAAATTAAATCGATGAGCAGAGGAGCATTCTACAAAAATAGATCATCTATTTAGTTTGATTAAGTTTAGAGCAAAGTTAATAAAATAGTTGAGTTTTAACAGTTGGTTTATTGCACTGCAAATAAAGCTTAGATTTCTAGTTTCACAATACGATATTAAAAGTTTACAAAACAAATTAATGTTATTTCTACAATATAAGATTTAATTCTTATTATAACATACAAATTTAATTAGTTACGATGCTTTTATTATTTGCGAGCAAAGCGCTTTTCTCTGTAATAATAAATAAATAAATCAGCAATGCTTCTCTGCATAGCTGCTACGTTTTTGCTTGCAATACGACATTGCATCATTAATTAGTTTGCATTTTATTTTCAGCAAAATAATAAAAGAATATTAAAATAATAAATATTTACCATTAAATACATATTTGATGAGGTTTTTCCTTCAACTTTATAATATTGTGCTGCTTAAACTTTTTTGTCTTTCTCTATGGTGTAAATAAATTATTCCCATTTCTTGAAAAGAAATTTTAAATAACAGCGCAGATTTACAACCGATGAGATTTATTCAGTAATTTTTATATGTATTACAATTATTCTATCAGTCTAAACCGCGCATAAAATAGTAATAGTCGTAGTAAAAGTTTTTATTGCAATCATCGAAAATGATTCCTTGCTATCCTATTGATCGAATCAATCAATTATGTTTATATTTATAATATAAAAAACTTATCCTGGCGATGATCTGCTGATAATAAATAAAATATTATATTTTATATAGGTGGTTTACAATATAAAACAATCGATTCGCATTTAAATTATTAATACTCTTTCTCTCATATCTACACAAAGTCGACACCATTTATAATATTTTATCACATGCAATTTCGATATTAATGGGATTAATTTCTTTTTATTCAAAACATTCATACTATTTTGAATAATTTTGATTTTAATCATTCCAACGTTGTTAAATGTTTCCTATGCTTGGGTTTCTTTCACGGGCAGCATGAAAATCGTATAAAAATAAACAAATTCATAATGTGACGCAAAAAATAAATTAAATAACATTCACAAAGTTGCAATAATTAAGGAGATTTATGTTTTAGATAAGACTAAAGTAGGTAATACCTCCATCGTTTATCAATTATTAGTAATTTTAACATTCCTTTTAAAAAATTGTAAATAATTAATTAAGCGTTATAAGAAGTGCTGCAATTTGTAAACAAATATTGGGAATTTGTTACAAATTATCTTCATTTTCGTTTTATTATTCTTATTACATTACATCTAAAATGTTTTGTATAACCCTTTTTCCATTAGTGTTAAGTAGTACGAACTCCCTTGCAAGGGGACACCCTGCTGATAAAAAGTCGTTAGCGTAATATTTCGTAATGAAAGAACGTATTGGATAAAAATATGTTTTAATTTGTATAGAATTAACAACAATTGGTTAGTAATTTATATTATTTTTTATGAAAAAAATTGTATACATCTAAGGTTTTTATAAATTTATTTAATTTCATTTTAAAATTGTATAATTATTCGAATAATAAATTGAAATTATCTTTCAAGTTTGGTTTACGCTAGAATTTTTCTCAACGTAATTTAAAATATATAAGTATATATGATGCAAGTTTCATAAGTTGCATTTAAAAAATGACACGTAATAAGAAAATTGCCATTTTGCGAAAATACTTTAAAATAAAAGTAAATTTAAGAAACTTTCTGCTTGAGTGCAAAATATTTAAAAATTTTGTCATTTGTATTATTATAATACATGTAATAGATAATGGTATTATGAAAATAATTTAGAAAATGTTTGGCTTAAATTTGCTTAATTGCTAATAATAATTTTATTGCGGCAAACTTGAAGAATAATCAAGTCATATTATAATTGTTGTGAATTATTGTGTTTATGTTCGTAAGCATGAGATGTAAGTTTTCGCGACTATATACGAATGGTGCAATTAAATTTTAGTGCATTTAATATGCAATAAATGTAAAAGTTTGAAAACAATTAAATTAGGAGAATTACTTAAAGTGAGAAATTACACGAAAACTTATTCATCATAAAATTAATTTTATTTTCACTCAACTTCCATATATTTACTATAATTAAGCACACACATTCTTACCATCATCGTTCACAGGAAGGCTGGCTGAAAAGTTTCTATATTGCAACTCTTCACCTTGCATAAATACGTGCTGCCTTCATTTAAGTTTTTAAATGCAGTTTGACGCATTTCGAATTTATTGCGGATAAGAAAGTTTGTAAATCAATCATCAGGTTTATATTGTAATAATATATCGAAGAATAAAAGCGCATTTTTTGTGGTGGCTGGAAATTTACGATACTGATAAAATCGATAGAATAAATCCATAAAAATATTTATTTTTGCGTTTCATCGTTTTCTATATTTTATATAAGATAACATAAATTACTTTTGAAAATTTCATTTATATGTTAATTCGTTTGAAAATTGTACTGTACTTACGCAAAAACCAACCTATATTGCTTTATAAATATGTAAAAATAAAGGTGACAGACGGTTTTTTGAAGAAAAGAACGAGCTGACGAAACGGCTACCACCTAGCAAGCAACCTACGTACTATGAGAAGGCGAGCATTTCGTGGCGTTGAAGGAATCAAGCTGTGTAAGTGAAAATGCATTGAATTCATAACCTAACTCATAGTTATGTTAAAGTCACATCTTTATGAGGACGATAAATAATTTTCGGATTTTATATTAACTTTATAATGGTTGAAAAGCACATTTTAAAGCAAATATTATTCCGCTCGTTCGCTAAGCCACCGGCACATATTCGAACAATAGCGAACACGTCATCACACATACAATTCCTCTATTTTTCACCCGCAAAATGCGTTTTATTATTAATGCGCATGGAGCTTTATTATTGTAAGAGTTGTAAGTTAAGTAAGAACCACCATCATTTTCAGTTTTCTTGTATTGTCGGGCTATCGTCAATGATAAGAAATCCCAAAAGCCTTTGTGCGTGGATCCATGAAATCCACTCGTTTTTATACTTTATTTACTGGGACTTGTTACAGCAAAGACGTCAATAAATTGCAACTACTAGAAGAAAAAAGAAAACTTGTCGGAAGTGGAAAGTTTTACTCCACACACAAAATGTACAACAAGTTGAATTATTAATACTATATCAAAAATTACCACTCTTGTATTTATATTTGCCAAATTTATGGCAAACAAATCATTCCAAAAACTTGATATTTCATTGAAATAGCTACTTGTGAATTTGCAACATACATTAAATATTTCCACAACATTCATAAATACATTTATTTGCTTTGTTTACTTAGGCTTTAAGATAATTGCCGAGTAATTAATTGTATAAAGAAAATAATTAGGTATGTTTGAAGTAAAATTACAATAAATTGCAACTACTAGAAGAAAAAACCTGTCGGAAGTGGAAAGTTTTACTTATACACAAAATGTACAACAAGATGAATTTATTAATACTATAACAAAAATTACCACTCTCGTATTTATATTTGCCAAATTTATGGAAAATAAATTATATCATAACTTCATTTTTCATTGAAATACTTGTGAATTTGCTACATACATTAAATATTTCAACAACATTCATAAATACATTTATTTGCTTTGTTTACTTACGTTTTAAGATAATTGGTGAGTAATTAATTGTGTAAAGAAAAATAATTAGGAATGTTTGAAGTAAAATTACAAGCCAAAAAATATTTTCTCTTATTTACATTTCGCAAAATTGTTGCAAAATAAACTGATTAAAAAAATTATTAAATATAAGTATATTTATGTCAAACCATTTCAAGTACTACAATTAATAAGTGCAGTGGTTTGCATGTTGTCTAGTAGAAAAAGTTTTCTTGAGATTAAGTAACATTAATTTAGATTTCTGCAACTACAAAGCATCCTCCATTAAAAATAGATAAATTTAAGTGCGAATTGCATTTTCTAATTTCCTGCTAGTTTCAAAAGGATTAGTTAAAGATTAACTATAATTAGCCCGGTCATTAAAATATTTTTTACAGAAAAAGGTTCTTATCATTTTAATTTAAAATCCCATTTCGCATTTTTTCGGTCTACATTTCACGCTAGATTAGCAAACATTATTTATATTAATTATTAAGTATTCAAGCGTTTGTTTTAAAAACGAGAACGATGAATAGAGGCGCCATTCAGATATACGTTTTAAAGAAATGTTCATATTTCATGCATTTGTAAGTAATTTCAGCAAAAACATAGAATGATAATTTAGAGGAGCACTTGAATATCACACTGCATTTACACACGTTTACATTTTTCTATCTAAGGATTATGTCATAATGCGTGTATTGGCGTTTAATGACTTCAGTACAAGTACTTTCCGTGCTTAATCATCAAGATATATTTTTCATTCGTCTTTTTAAACTACGGAATAATTTTTTTATAACACCATTTGCATTAATATACATTATTGAGTTACTTGTGATTCATAAAATACATATTCAAAAGAAATCGTCAATATATGTATTGCCTATATTTAACCAAATAGATCATATCGCTTATTGTTGATAAGTGTATTTCACATAATCTATGTTGCGTAGTCTACCGAAGTCAACCATAATTAAAATGTTAAAATATAGTTAGGAATATATAGTCCTAATTTACACTTTACACTTTTCTATTCAAGAATAATGTCATTATGCGTGTATTAGCCTTTCATTGAGTCGAGCACAAGTACTTTTCGTGCTTAATCATCAAGACATTTTTTTCATTGGTCTTTTTAACCAGAAAATAATTTTTTTTATAAAACCACTTTGCAAAATGTAAAATTTTATACTATTTAAGTTGCATTAATCTGTATGTATTGGGTTTCTTCATAAAATACATATTTAAAAGAAATTCTCAATAAGTGTTGCTTGTGACTAGCCAAGTTGATCAAATTGTTTATTGATGATATGCTTTTTGTTCATAAGCGTTCCTCACATGATCTTCTTTGCTTAATTATCAAGACATATTTTTCATTCGTTTATCTTATTACTAAAAAAATTCTATAAAACCATTTTGCAAAAATATATACCTACTCATATTTCTTAAATTGCTTTAATCTATATGCTTATTCATAGCTTGGTTCATCAAATTGCCTATTGACATAAGCTTAGCCGAAGTGAAAGAGTTAAAATATAGTTACCAATTTTTAATCTTAATTTATCTTGCTATCTAAAAATAATGTCATAATGCGTGTATTAACTTTTCATTGACTCCACTACTAGTATTGTACACAATACTGTTCGTGCTTAATCATCAAGCCATATTTTTCATTCGCTTAAAATATTGTTAGCGATTTTTAACCTTAATTTGTTTAGGAAACGATAAATCTGTCATTTACGATAGACTTATGTTAATTTTATCAGTTTCAGCTGCATAAAATATGGTCGTTTAGTTTACTTTGTTTTCTCGACCATAAAGAACTCAAAAAGTATAGTCGTGTTTATTTCGGTCCACTAGTCGTTAAAAAAGTAGCACACACTAAAGAGTTTTAGCGCGAACATTTTTGACAATATAATTTTAATAATAGTGCAAAAACGTAGTTGAAATCATTAAGAAAACATTAACTTTTATCAGTTTTTAATTATTGTTTGCTAAGAAGCATATTCATAAAGAAAAAGTAAAATATAATTAAAACTTTTCTTGCTTAATTATTCAAGCATATTTAAAATATTTAACATTGTTTTATGAAACGATAAGTCCTTCATTTACGATGCCCTGATGTTAATTTCATCATCTGTATAAAATACGGCACTTTAGCATTCTTTGTTGTTTTCCACGAACATCAAAAAAAGCCCCGAAAAATGATTTAAATATACATAAAAAGTTTGAATTGCTAACCAACTGTCGCTCGGCAAACGACTTTCTGTTATGTTTTATACCTTCATTTGATTATTATTATTGCAGGCCTGTCGCGACCCCAATCATTATTGCCCCTTTTCCTTTTCTTTCTGTATTCTACGTCTATAATGGAGCCAATGGACTGTGTATAATAAAATACTCACATTGCAGCATATCAACATTACTTCGCAGCCGCCTCCACACCCGATCTATCTTATCTAATCAAACCCAATGCGCAAACAACAAAAAAAGCGAGTAATACAAATAATGCATTAATCGCACCCAAGATGTTGTTTTTGCGCGCACGGGGAAAGATGAGGAAGCGTCGACCCGCAAAAAATTGAAATATGTTGGTAAAAAATTTTGCTTTTGGTGAAGACGTAAAGCTGCGCGTATGCATGTAAAGAATATTTTATTTTAGAAGAAAAAATTTTCTGGATTGTATAAGCTTTATAAATAGGGTAAAGTCGCACATAAATTGTGAAGCATTTTTAAAGACTCGAGGGATATCTTTTTTCAGTTGAGATGCGTGTAAAACCTTGTAAAAATCTGAAAGATGTACGTTCATATTATGAAATAAAAACGAATCATATTCGGTTTTTTCTCGCATTTTTTATTGAATTCCAAACCATGTTTTTATTATCACGGCTGTGGATGAAATATATAATAATTTATGCCATTAAAATTTTTATAGACACTTACATCTACTCGTGTATTTGAGTGTTGTTGCATTTGTTGCTTTTTGGCTTATAATTTATCTGCTTTTTTTGCGCGCATCTCCTTTGTTTCTAATACCACACAATGGAAAAGTTTGGCTTACTACTCTTTAAATATTCATGATTACTCTCTCTCTAACCACACAACGCACATTTTTATTCAAATCACAACAATTATTTTCACACTTTTACCTTATGCTTCAAAATACCCTTAAGTATTTTGCCATTCATTTTGTTAACAAACAATATTATCTTTAAAAAAATATTTATTAGATTTTCTTTATAATACATATTACCTACCAAACCACAAAGTAATTTGAAACAAAAAATAAACATGTTATATGGATAGATATGTATTTTGTGTTAAAGTCTTTAGATTTTCCGAAATATTTCTGTTATTTTGTTGTAAATTCAGTTGTTTTTTCTTCGTAAATAATGTCGTGATATTATTGTCGTAATCGTACCACATATATCTCCGATATAAAATATGTCCTTTTCATCTTGTAGTTTCAGGGATGAAAATCTTTTTTCACAAAAATCGGGATTATTACTTTCGTGTAACGACATTTTCGTCCTGCTGGACATAAAAGTATCATATAAAGTAATATGTCCTGTCAAAAACATTTTTACAATAGTTTTCATCAACAACATAAAAAAAAAGTTTGAAAAACTATAAGAAGTCTTTAATGTTCCTGAATATATATAGGAGTTTTTCAAAACTTTCAGCCTCTGTTATTTCCTCTCCTATACCCAGTTTTCAAAAGAATTGGAAGCAAAAAAATATTTACGCACACACATCCACAAAGGAAAATATTCCCGGCAAGACAAATGTAAAAAGTTTTCGCACTGTTCGTGGATTTGTTTAACATAATATTTCCTCTATATCATTTGCACAAATAATTAAAATCAATTCCGGCTTCGAACAAAAAAAAACACACACACAAAAACGCATGTTGCTGCATTGTTAGAAGCAATGGCATGCCGATAATAAGCTTTGTAATCAATAAAACATGACTTCCGTAAAAAATTTACATTGCAATAAACCAAACACACAAATAGATTTTTATTTAAATTGAATCTGGAAAAAAATCTATCTATGTAAAGTTACATTTTATGGTATACTCAAATATTCAAACGGTTGTTGGTTTTGTTTTTGACTGTCACGATTATTGCAAGTGTACTTTTAAAATTAAAATGGAAAATTGGAATTAGACACTTCACTCCATGCAAACAATTTATTTCTCAATTGCTTTTTTTTCTACTTTCATTTGCATTTCGACAATCAACTTTTATTGTGTTTAAGAATTTTTCTACAAATTCATCAAGTAACTTAATAATAATTCTTAGATTTTATATTATGAAGAATAATTGGATGAATTATATATTGCACAATTTTTATATATTTTTGTAATAACAATAAATTTTATTCATTAAAGTATTGCATTCCTAATACTTTATTAATAGATAATAAAATGTAAGCCATTTAAGTTGGAAAACTCTATACCTACGTTACTTTACAATTGAAAAATAATAATATTAAAAATTATTTATTGACATGATTATTTTATTGTGTTTAACATTTTAAAAGTTCACTGTAAGTCATTTATAAACTACTTTACCTTCTTTAATTTTTTTAACATGCATAATTAATAGTCAATCATTGATTTAAAATTTACGTATACTATTTTCTTTTAACTTAACTATTATATATACAATTATAAAAATAATTCGATAATTTATTATCTATATTTTTCTACTTTAGAATAATCATAATAATAAAAGTTGTAAATGATTTTGTGTGGATGTTTTGCAAAACGTACAATTGTCGAGTGGAAAACTCTTAATGCGACATCGATATATTTATTTTGCTTAGTTTTTGTTTGAATTTTTCCAGTAATAACTTTTTTTGTGTATAAGTGGGAGGTCAATGAGCCCGCCAAAAAACAATTTTCTATTTGGAAAATTTGTTTTCTTGCAAAATAACTTTAGTTTTTAGAGGTTGCTTTGTTTGAAATTAGTTTCCGCAAACTTCTAAATAAAGACTTAAAGCATTCCATACTCAACTCGCTTCGAAATCGCTGTTTTACTTTTATTTGAATATAAAATTCAATTAAAATACAATTTGATGCATTTCAAGATGTATAATCTATCGAATGCAGACACATTCCCAGTCTTTTTGAGCGTGTTGGCTCCTAGGCGGTGTATTTTTAAGCCAATCCCTTACTATAATTCTCAAAAAGTTGTGTTTTTTAAGTAACAATATCATTGCAATTGTTCATACAGATCGAAAACATGATAATTATAACTATAGGGTGTTTAATAAGGAGTTGAACAAACAGAATCAAATTTTGGGTTTGTCTTTAAAGTATAAGTTTGGCAAGTTTCTAAAAAAAATGTTGATCGTTTTGATCGTTTTCGTTATGTCGTTAACAACTGAGAAAATTTTTCCACTTTTTTGTATTAAATAATTATTATTGCGAAACAATAAAGGGATAAAAATCCATCAAACTTTAAGACTATGAAGAATAATTAATTTTAAATTTTTTTAAACTTTAAACGGAATCAAATTTTGGGTTTGTCTTCAACTTTTACTTACAAGTTTGGCAGATTCCCAAAAAAATTGTTGATCGTCTTGACCGTTTTCGTTATATGGCTAACAACTGTGAAAAATGTGTATAAAATTTAGATTTTTGTATGTACAATATATTAAAAAAATCATGGTTTTGATAGGTTTCGTTCTCTTGTTAACAACTGAGAATTCTTATTGAAACAAATGTCAGATTTTTGTATAGGTAGTAAAAAATCATTTAAGTATTAAGGTTTCGGTTACGTTTAATTATTCTTTTTGGACGTCCTCTCATTCACGAAATAAAAATAATCACTGATCTAAGAGTCGATTATAATCCCACCCCTGCAAGAAAACTTTTTCCTACATGCATATGCAGCTAACCATGTGGCTCTCCGGATAATATAGTGTACAATTATGTTAATGAACGACTATAAATTTGGTGTCTTAACTATGAATAATATGACAGAATGTGTGGCGCATTTAAAAACTTTTTCGTGTATGCTTACAAACTGTTTTTCTTGTATTATATATCGGGAAAAGAGAATGTTTGCTTGTGCGAGCAGTTTTCGATATTTTATATATTTAAATTTTCAACCTATTCTATTTCTGACATATAAAGCTGCGAATAAATCAAAGTTTTTTTTGCGCCCGAACTCGCCCCACTGATATTCCGTGCACATTTGTGATAATTCAATTCCTGTTAGTATTTGGTATTCAAGTGGCACATCTGGATCTTTTGCAATCAGAATTAAAGATGACACCGCCACTTTTGTGTATACCTTCCAGTTAGTTGCATTGAAACATAAGTTTTAATCCACTTTGGTGGCAGCGAAAAAACTTTCAACTATGAGCGAATGCAATATTGTGTTTTGTTGTATAGGAGAAACCTCAGACGACGACTACGACGACGACGATTTTTTTGTGCTCGCGCGCTTAAAAACGATAAATCTTAGCGCAAAGTTTTTTTTGCCCTCCAAATATGACGTGCATAAATCAGAAAGTGTTACGGAATGTACCAATTGAATTATGAATTATGTGTGTAGACATTTTTTTGGGGGCATATATTGCCGCGATCGAACCTAATTTTATACAATCATAATAAAATCAAACTAAATCATTAAGCCAATAAATAAAATAGAATTTTGCTGTCGTAGAAAAATGTAAAAAAGTTAATAAAGTGCAATCTTCCGTAAAGTTTTATTAATGAATTATAAAGTTGATATGAAAAAAACTTTAAAACTTTAATCTTAATATTAAATTAAAACTAAATTAAACAAATTCTCATTTATTTAAAGTAAATTTTAATAAGTAAATCATACCTAATATATATCATTATATGTTTAATTAACTAGTTTTGCTAAAATAAATATAAATTATAAAATATTTTAATTAAGAGTATTAAATCATTAAAATCAAAACAGAATTGTTGAATTGTTGAAAATTTAATATTCGAGCCAACTTTTGTAGCATGTTTTCAGTGATAATAAATTAAACCACACAACTTCCAGGAAATAATTTTAAAATTTACACTAAATATTCAATTAAAACTTTCTTAAGCCAAATCATTGAAATTGGAGCACAAGAAACGATGCCTCCAATCTATCTAATGATACATAATTCAATTTCAATTAAAAAACGAGTCTATAGAATAACTATGTTGTATGGGCTGAAATGAATGCAGAAATTTGCATAATGTGGAGCATCCAGCAGCAATAATTTCAGCTATTTATTGCATCCGAATCACTGATGTGCCGAGCAGCAAAAAACAATTAGGCGGGCCCAATATGGAATAAATATAAGAATTAATATTTTATCATATATACATGGTATAAATGCATGCACATAACAGGCCATATTTTACACATGTCAACTAGCAACGTCTATAAATTCCCAGTTTGCCTTACACCCCCCGAAAGAGAAAAAAACAAACGTCAATATCGAAATTTGTTTTTCTATTGCCATAAATTTCTTGGTCGCTCTTTGTGACTTTTACGATAAGTGGGGAGAAATCAAAACTATTCTAATTAGCTGATTCAATACAGCACGTAATTAACATTTCAAACTCAATCAAAGTTGTCAAAATCAATTAATTTATTACCGCAGCTCATATAAAATTCGGAAACAATCAGAGTTATATTTGACTTTATTTCGATATGATTGTGCAAATACTCTTTCACAATTTCACCACATTTGTGCAATTTATGTACACTAAGTCATTTTCTATTTTCATATTTTCTAAAAATTTAAATAAAATAAAAATGTTTTAGAATTGAAAGCAATCTATAAACAATTATAAAAACTCAATTTGTTTTAAAATTTATTTTTAGTTACTTGCTAGATATCAAGTTTTAAATTTATTTTTTTATTAAAAGTTTCCAAATATTTATACATAAATGTAATGCAGAGATACTTGTTCATCAATATTTATAAATTTAATTGATTTCCATAAAAAATGCTTCAATGTACATATTTTAATTAAAATCATATTTCAATGCGTTTTGGGAAAATAATTTAAAACTAATAGGGGTAAATCGGGTAAGTGGTACCTGTACCTTAGTTGTATATCAGTAATTTTGAAGATAGTGCAAGATCTATACTATTGAAAACAGTAGCAACACATAGTTTTAAGTTCTATTTATGTTGTGTCGCATTATTAATGCGGGTGTAAACTTTACATAGCAAAGTTCATTTTTCATCGTTTCAAGCTTCATTAGCTACTAAATACTAAATAATTGTATATTATTTATCACGTGATTTTCACCTACGGTACGACTTCAGTTATAGGTATAGTCGGTGCGCTTGAGGATTGTAGGCTTCTAAGTCGTACTTAGTGCTAAATTAAACCTTCAATGGACCCTAATTAAAATATAACACACGACAGGGATAAATAGTTCTTATTAGAAAAATTGCATAAAGTCAAACATATTTTGCAAAACTTCTCCAATATATTTATCAACTATTTCTTAGGATTGTTTTCTAAAAATTAGAATTCCGAAGGTTGTAGAGCATAGTCCTTGGTCCTTAGAATAAGCCAAGGAGACAAATAACGAAAGGTTTTGTATATGTGCTAGCTGTTATGTGAAATTTTCGAAAACGGCTTCAAATGTACAACCTATAGTATCTATTTATAAAGTAATATGCAAAAATTTGAAATAGAAATGTAACGCATATTTGGGCGTTGGACGTTTATAATATTACTCTATTGGTTAATCCGGCACTAGACTTACCGATATTATATTGATATTCCTAACTTTTGTTGATTTTAAACAGATAGATATAAATTGTATAATAATTCTGCTTCAAATAGAATCAGCATTTAGTACATTTTCGTATAAAATCCACAAACTTTAAGGTTTTTACAAAAAAATGCTTTCCAGAACTCTTTAAATTTAATTAAAATCAAATAATCGCTGCTTCGTGCCATAGATTGTCACTTATGCTTATATTTTAAAAATCAAACCAATTATATTGACCTTTAAATATGTTTATTTCTATTTATTGATTATGATGATAAATTCACTAATAATTCGAAATTTCTACGCAATAATTGAAATTTTTAGGGTAATATATTAAGATACATTTAAAGTAAAACTTTACTATTGATAAATTTATGTGACAACAACCTATATATTAATAATAAATTAAAATAACTTGTTGTAACATTTTTATTATAAATTAAAATTGCTGTTTTCAACGTTTGACTAGTGACAGAATTGACAATAAAATATCAATTACTTAAAAATGTTGAAATCGCACGCTCGTTTAATGAAATATACCCCTTAATATTTATATTTTTATTTACATATGCACAACGCAAAAAATAATTTAATCAACTAATGAATATTTTTACACAAAGCAGCGCAAATAAATTTGTAAATTCGTTAAAAACAAATCGATATTCAATTATTTTTTAGCATTTGTTCGAATATATATTCGACGATTTAAACTAATATTAATTTAAATAAATTATTTGATATATTGCATAATTATTGAGCAATTAAACTGCTGTACAGCGCGTTTTTAATTTAATAATTATAATACGATTAAATATTAATTTGAATATGTCGCTCCTAAGGCGAACGTTCGTCGGTAACGAGTCGAATTAGATTAGAAGAAATGTTCACTACTCGCAAGTCGCTGCTCTGCCGCAAAGTTTCTCTATTTGTTTTTAGTTTTTCAGTCTTAAACAATGGACTTGATACTATTTCTAGTAGTGTAGCACTGAACTTTTTATTACATCTTTCGTAATATTCCCTTGTCTTTAAGATATTTCACAACGAAGGAAAAAAGCGCTGGTTTCATTCAATTTCATTTTTACATTATTATTGTGTACATACACAAAAAGTTTGCTATATAAAATAGTTGTGGAAAAATGCATTTGCGAATAACTGAAATTTATAAGTTTTCTTTTCTTAGGTATATTAAAACTTTGATTACAGTTAACAAGTTTTTATTTAAATTGGCCGGATTATTTATTTCATTCATCAAATAAAGGAAAATGCGCATAAATAAATAAAATAAAGAATCTATCCACGGCTCAATCTTACTAGTTCTTCTGCTTTTTTATAAATTTAAACAATGTAATTCGTTTGTACAAAAAAAATTGATAAAAATTGTTTATCTGCAATTGCTTTGGAAAGTAGGTCTTTCACTTGGATTTGACAACTTCAAAATGCCACTTTGCAATCTTGCTACACGTATAACTATTGTAGAACCAATCCTTTACTTTAAGAAATTCAGTTTAAACAAAAAAAAATCGTTTCAATAAACGTTATACAATGCTGCATAGTCTAGAAAGGATGTTGAGTACACTATAGTTTATCATAATAGTCACAAATTACGCAAATACGAATCTTATGGAATTTAAACTCAAACGTATCCAAACCTAAGACATTATGCGTCAATTGTATTTTTTAATAATACATAATATATTTAATATTAAATTATTTTAATATATGTTAATTGATAAACAAATTTGGTTATTAATGAGAAGTAAGCCTGCAAATCGCTCAGTGCAATTGGGTGAATTTACCATGAGAAAATCTATTAAATTATATATTATTAAAAGTATGTACAGTTGGCCGCTCTAACTTTGTTTATTAAGAACAAAAATTTTGATTCTGTATGAATATATGCGAAGAATATACATGAAACGTATTTACAAATAAATAAAATAAAAAGGGAATTGATTCAATTGACTCCCTACCTAATTATACAGAATATTAGCAATAATACTCAATATACTATATAATTTCTATTTATATTAACCAGTCGATTGAAATAATGTTATGTTATTTGTTTCAGGTATGTACGATTGTCCTATTCGCATTGTAAGTATTATGTTTATTCAAGAATATATTGAGAACGTCGCTTCCTCTCTAAAGGCCCCTTATTTTGTTTACCGTATGTTTACCATGTAGCGAAATACATATTGTGGTACCTCGCTAGATGTACATATGACGGCTGTCAAAATCTGAACAATATATAATTGATCATTATTAACTATTTTAATAAAAAAAAATTATCAATTTTTTGTGGTATATGGTATATATTTAGAATTTAATCAAATACTTAATAAAACTATAAAAAAAATATTTGCAAACATTTGGCATCATACTTGAATTTAAATAGTTAAAAAATATAACTTTTCAATTAAATATTCAATTTATCTTCTTGCAACTGATTCTAAAATCTATTATTATTATTAGTAAATCTACTTTTAAGTGGTGTTGGATTTGGCTTCAATATTTCAGATTAAGATATCCGATTGAAAAATGATCACTATTGTAATAGCACCACCGTAACCGTCAATCAAATTAATATAACTTTCCTTATCTTCTAATGTAATTCTTCTAAAACCTAATAGGTAGGTATATATTATATGATCCATTAATCTATTTAACAAAGAATATTTTCATTAAGTGTGTAATTAAAAAAATAATGCATTACCGCTGGAACTTTTATTTATTTTCTATAGGACATTTTAAATTAAATACAAATACTTTAAAATAAACTATCCACTGGAGGACAATTAATTGTTTTACTGAATTTGTAATAAAATTTGTAGCTTAGAAAAGACTTTTCTGTAGAAAAAATAACAATTTAAATAACATTTGCTAATTGAATATTTGTTTAAAACGTCAAAATATATGCACGAGTTAATTAAATACACGACATATAAATAACTGAAAATTAATTAAAATAAAGTGAATTGAACTTTTTAAATAAAAATAGAATGATCTAACAATAATATTGGCATAAATTTGTTTAGAAATAAGGAGGTATACAAAAGAAACTAGAATATTTCGTCTGATTTGTCACCAATAGTTTGCAAACTTTGGTACAACTAAAATTTACTAAAATAATTCATAAATAGTCTTATATTTATTATTATAATTTCGTGAGCTTTAAAAAAAATTCAAATTATTTATAATTTTATTGTAATAACAGATATATTGTATTACCTTTAGATAATATATTATATGTTATAGTAATCTTATTGTTAGTTTTTAATTTCATTGTTTATAAGGAAACGGAAAACAACTAAGTATTGCATAAGAAGCTCACACTATAAAAATTCTGTTTTTTCTACTTTAAATGAGTTAAATTACACAGGTAGATGGATGTGAAGGAAGCTAAACAGTCTTACAATATAAAGAAGATGGCACATTTCGCATCCCTAACACCTTACTAATAAAGAAGATGGCAAATTCTCATTCCAAGTAATTTTCAGCAATTTTAATAAAATCAAAACCTCGTGTATAATTATTCATCACATAAATTTACTAAAATTTTATACCCGCACCTACCTTTATGCGGTATTAACTTCAATTAAGATGATGCCTTACGTTGTGATACAAATTATCTAGGTAAAATCATCTGATACGTACAGTATGTATTACACAAAGTTATACATAGGAAAATATAATCTATGCAGGTTAGTTTTTTTTATTTTCTCTGAAATTCTTAAACAGTATGCGGAAAAATTTGACTAGCGTTTTTCGAAGTTTTTTTTGATCATTTAAATGTTCTATCAAAATTCTTAAAGACTTTCATCTAGATTATCTAAATATGAAAAGTACTACGTTTCTCAATCAATAATGACAATTATTATATAAATTCTTAAATAAGTAATTGGTAGTTGAAATTATAAGTTAATTACCCACACCTCTTCGCTTGTGAAACGTTGCAATGATAAAATACAATTAATATTTATCATATAGAAATTATGATAGGAATATACTCTTCCACATAAACATTTCATAATCACTCAAACGCCTGTCAATATTGATTTTATTGCAGTAAATTATTATTGAATCAATATGCCATTCTTGCTCGTTGTCGATTATTAAAAAAATTAGATACACTCAATTTCACATTGCACATTATGGCTATGTATATATGAGAATAACACACAGAGGCCGGTAAAAAATACAATTTTCGCACAAACAAACATTTTTCTATTAAATAAAACAACTTGCCCATTTTTTTGTATAAATGCTGCACTGCACTTTAATTTTCAAAAGCACTGGAATGGAATTGTTCAATAAAAATTGCAATAGAAAAACGTCAATTGCAATTGCAATTTAAGTGATCAATTTGGTTGCCACTTTTAATTCAAATTTCAGTTTATTTTTAATATTATTGCAATTAATTTCAGAGGTCTTTTCAATTTACTTTGCATGCACATGAAAACGCAAATGTGCGGTGCGATTAAGTGCTATTCTGTTTACCATTCAGCATGGAAAAATATTTGGACGTAATTATTTTCCGCACAAAATGAGAAGTAGTTGGGAAAGTTTCGCTGAATTTATGTAATTACACTATTTTCGTTTCAATACATAGAGAGGTAGGTGTATATATATATCGTAGGATGCTGAATGCATAAAATTATAATTAGTACTGTTTAAAAACTATTTCTTGTTAGGAAACTTTTGCGAAACTTTTTACTACGGGCGCATTCTAAAATATTTACATTTTTAATGTGGATACATTTAAATGTAAAAATTGTTTTAAGCTTGAAGTTGATTAATTATTCACAATTGTATTGTATTATACAAAGGATTCGCGCGACTTTAATGATCTCGTTTTATTAACCTTTTTTTTTTCTTTTTTTTGCAGTTTGATTCATTAGGTATTCTAAACTATAGTCAATAACATCTTTCTGTATTGATAAGATTTTAAATTAAATATATTAGTATAGAACAAGAAAGTGATTTAAAATTAAATTAACGCCACTTTATACAAAACATTTCGTTGTTTTACTGACACGCGTGTTAACAAGTAAAAATAAAAATGCCAAATGTAAATAGCTATAGATGCAGAACGATTTTGCTACGTACAAAATTTTAATACATAAATATGTAAGTGTCACTAATAATTTAACAATGCTTTTGCAGAAATAAGAGTTAGGCCTTACCTCAGTCTATCAATATCAGTTACAATTTATTCATTTTACAAATTAACTGTTTCATGTCAAAAACCGTCACGTGATAACTAAAACAGACAAATAAAAATTTGTTAATATTTGATCTAAATGAAATGAGAACATGTTATTAGTTATAAGGTGGTATACAATAATAACAAACTACCGCTACTAATAAACTGTTACAAAAAACGCAAAAATACTAAATTAAGTAGTATTCGATTAATTTATAGTTAATTAATCCAATCATTACATACTACTTAGCAAATCAACAAAAATTAATCTTCATTAAAATTTTCTGGTTTATTATCGGCACATTTCAAGTTTCAAAAAAATAGTGGTTATAAATCATTGCCTTAGATAAAAAAATGCACGTAATCAATCTTACATCAGATTACTTTCTGGTATTGCAAATTGAATTATTGTTATTACTTCAAAATAGTAAGCAACCACACCATCACACCTACAAATAAATTTATGGGTAAACAACACTTAGTTTCAACAATGAATACGAAGAATATGTTTTGTGACTGTAGCTTTTACCTACTTGAATCCCTTTCAATAGAAATTATTGTTTCGTGCTTATTGGATTACTGTATTTGATTGAGTAAACATTTACACATATTTGGCTCCGATTACTATTTTAAGATTAGCTTATGGATAGTTGAATATTGCATGCTGGTATAACACGAAATATAAAAATAATCATATTTGGATTGAAAACAGGAAACACTTATAGCGCTGAATGTAAAAATATTCTAATCGGAATAAAATTCTAATTGGATTTATTATTCTATCAGAATTAAAATAATTATTATACAAAGTAATAAAATATTCATCATTTAAGTGTTATTATGTCAGATAAATTTAAAAAATACATTATTATCAATGCTATATTGCATTTTGCATAGGATGTAATTACCACCATCGACAGTTTCGTGATTTCTTCCAATCATGTTCACTCTATAAATTTATTTATTATGATTGAATATGCTCGAGATCGCACTCACATACACAATTTGAATTTAATTTTCAACTTTGCGCGCAGACAGCCAATAAGATGCATATTGTGATATAATGAAGCAATCATTATTTATTATTAAATATCTCACTTATTAGAATAACTTGCTGTCATTCCATTTTATAGTTTAATAATCCTATTAGTAATTAATTTCCACTCACATGTAGGTAGATAGATAGTTATTATGCTGAAACTTACATAATATGGTTAATTATTTTTGCGTTTTAGCGCCGACAAACGGCTTTCTATATTTAATGTAGAGCATCGATTCGCATTTTTAGAATTACCGCGTTGGAAACGTCTTAAATCATAAATCACGTCTAGATATTCACCGTAACTGCAATTTTTAATATGATTTTAATGGGATGTACATTGTGGCTGGTCTGCTGTATTCAATTTATTTTAAAATATTGTTGTGCTGCTTTTGAACTTATCAGAAAAATACTAAAGTTGATTTAAATTTTTCTTACATTGTAAACCACCCCATTTACGTAATATAAGTGACTTTTGCTTGACACTGATTAACAATAAAATCTTAAAAAAAATAAATATACAAACAATATAGTTACATTTTTCTTTAAGTACATACTTCTATGACAGACTCGAAACTTGATAATTTCATTTGTATTTTGTAAGATTTTGTAATAGTAGCGTTTCACATTACCACAAAACGCGTTCTAAATATTAAATTTGTAACAAAAATGCAGGTAGGTGGTATGTGTTTTGCAAAATAAGTGTATTTATACACCTCCACAATTATTTTGTTTTTCCCCATTATAATTGGTTTCTATTTAGTTTGTGTTATTTAGAACGCATTTACTGTGTACATACACCAAGGCCCACCTGTATTATTTAAAATCATCAACCAGTTTATAATTAGCCGAATATGTAATCAATCCTAAAACATATAATTTATACAAAGCAAAATATGATAACTTACCTTAGTGCTGATGCTGTTAATAATGGCTTATTAGAAGCATTGCATAATGTTATCACACATACACACACTCACGTTTATTACTCAAAACCGATGCGTTTTAATCAAATTGTTAAGACTTGCGTAAGTGAAGAATGCATTCCGACAAAATTTCGTTATCGCTCGCAACCTAACCTCACTTTTGCGCAGTGTTTTTTATATTTATAAACAATATAAACACGCGTAGTATTTACTTTAACAAGATTAATTTATGACAACACAGCATATTTTGTTTGTAATGTGAAGCAAAATGATTAATTTAGAAGAAATTTACATTATTGCAATGTTTTTTTTTATGTTGGTAACTCTGAAAGAAAATCCACTGAAATGATAATTCACTAGTTTCACTATAAAGTCGAGACTGGTCGTGACCAACGTGAGTAATAAAAGAAATAATTATATAAATTGTTACGAAATGTGGTGATGTGTGTTAATTAATGCGTTAATTGTCTTTGTACTGAGTTGTAACACTTATGGTCGGCCAATTTCGATCAATGTAAAGCTGCATGATAAAATTGCAGTGATGAATTTGCCCCCCATCACGACCTTTGGATATAAGGTATAGTATTTAATTGGCTTTGTTAATTTGTGTACTTTGTTTAAATGTATAGTTTTCGGCAAGATATATTAATTAAAGATCGTATTAATTCATTGATGTGTAGAAATCAAAGTATCGAATGATTTATAATACGTTAGCAGCGTAAAATGCGGTTGAAAAGCGACATGATATTTTCCAAACAAGTGCTAAATGGACACAATGCCATCAAGCCATCTTCTATTTGGATGAAAGCATCTAGATATTTTAGTTGTTTACATCACTTTGCTGCTTTCCGAGCGCATAAAATAGACGGTATCAATTTTTGTTTAATAAAGAAATTTGTTCCTAGTTTGAAATTTATGTTGCGGATTATAAAATCTCGAAGTGGTTCTTAGCATAAAATTTATATTTATATATTTCAACAAGTTTTAGATAAGAAACTGCGAGGCTACGAATGGTGAAAAATACGTATTTACAGTGACTTAATATATTACTAATAGGCATTTCATCCCGTTTTGAAGTGTTTACAAAATCGTAAATCACAGAAATATAATCAAAGTGTATTATTTGAAGCGTGTAATATGTAGGGATATGCGCTGTTAAAATAGATAAAGAAATCCGAGCAAACTATATACGATAAAAAATCTATATCAATATGCATATACATACAACGTTTTATCTAGACATTTATTTTTCATAATAAATCGTAAAAGTGTAATATTTTCAGGGCTTTTCAATATTGGTTAAAGATGAAACTATTATAATTCGATGTTATGCAATTTTTAAAATTAAGGTAAACGTATTTGTAATTTAGATATTGATAAATGTTAATTATGATTGCCAATTAAATGTGGTTAAAATACAATAATATTAAAACAGCACCATTAATTATAAAATAGGAGTAAAAAAGTGGAAGATGAAACTATTTCCAATTGGATTTTAAACAAGAATTCAAAGTTATACAATTCTTAAAGTTTGTTAAGGAATAATTCAGGTAAAATCTAAAACGTATTTTTAATTTGTATATTCACAAATGTTAGAAATGATTGCAGTATTTAAACAGGGATAAACTATGTTGTAAATGTTATGTGGCCAAAATAATATTAAAACAATATCACCAATTATAAAATCAGAGTAAAATAAAAATGATAATCAATAAACGTGTTTAAAATTAATATTACTATCACAAGTTGACTAATTAGTAGATACATATTTGTATACCAAAAATATAAAACGAAAATTAATGGATTGAGTTAAAAAAATTTCATGACCTTCAAACTATTTTATTTTGTATTGCATGTTCCAATTTCATCGTGCTAAAGTATTAAACTTAAGCTGTTTAACTCCCGACAAAATGTAATTGATAGTGAATGATTACAGTTTTATTAATAAATTTTCAAGTATGAATATTTTATGAGCAAATAAACTGATGAAAAGCCCCTAGAAAATACAATTCTTAAAACTTTTCTTATTTTAAAATTTCAAGCTAGTATTAAGAATTTTTTATTACACTACTTTGTTGAAAAGTGTATACGCAATTATCTTTTGACACATTTATTACTTAACTATCAAAGCATACAGATTAAATGTGGATCAATTTTACTAAGGCAAAATTTTAGTGATAAAGAAACATTTTTTACATTTAAATGCAAAAAGTAACGTTTTCAACGGTACATTTTAGAGACTGTGCTTTAGTCTGTTTCAGGAAAAGTGGCAGAGATGACTTTTTTTGAAGGTTTGCATACAATAGAGAGGGTACAATATCACTCATTGCAAAATTGCCAAAAATAATTTATAGCACCCAGGTAGTCAAAAAGGGTTTGAGGCTTGATAGAATGGTAATGATAAAGAAAGAGAATGTGCTATAGCAAAATTTCTAAACCTAGAAAGAATGAAATACATTATCAAGTCTCAAAACCTTTTTAACTACCTGGATGCTACAAATTATTTTAGGCAATTTTGCAATATGTGTTATTGTACCATATCCATTATATGCAAACTTTGAAACAAGTCATCTGTGCCACTTTTTTTAACAAAAGCTCAGTAAAACAAGACAAGTAGCGTTTTATATTAGGTTGTCATCTAAATTTCTGCATCTTTTAGAAAACAATTTCCTAAAAAACTATAGGAAGTTAATTATTGACCTAACGGTTGGTTTCACAATGTTGACAAAAAAGTACTTTTATTGAAAGTATTCTTTTTGCATAAATTATCATTACTATTACCAAGCCGAACGAAATACGACCTGTAAACACATAAAGCAATTTTTCGTCGCTTAATAGTTTTGATACTTCAAAAAGTGTCACTTTATGCACTCCATTAGAAATGTTTTTTTAATAAATTGTAAGAAATCCATTGCATTCATTTGATGAACCATGTTAATAATTAGTTTCAATAGTATTTAAGCAAAATTTTTGAATGTAAGGTTTCAGTATCCTGATGATAACCGTAAGGTCGAAATATCGATATTGATACGTGGGTGATTCAAATATGAACGAGACTTTTGTTGTAGTTCTGCAGATAGTAATAGGAAAGGGATGAAAATTTATGTAGGCAGTGGTGGAAAGGTAAGAAGAGTCTCCAGCCTGTAGACTACTCAGCCCTGTCCTTCCCAGGATCAGGAGAACAATGAGTAGGTAGAAGTCAATTCGTCTTTTGCGCAACGCATTATCATAACATTTTGAACGAATGATAGCGTCAAACCTAGCGAAATTTTCAGAAGACTTTTCTCAGTTTCCTCAATAAAACTTATCAAGCGTCTTTCAGCCTAAAAGTGCGCAATGTGTCTTACTAACATTTCGTAACGGTATCTTTTGTGTTCTTCCGAAAAAATCCGTTGAACCCACCTTGCTGAAATTTTTTGGCAGTTGAGCTCGTCAGTCATGATTTGTGTATTTCCAACACTTATAGCAACTTTTGAAGATATTTCATAAACCGGACGTTGGACAGCTTCAATGATTGCTAAAAACCGCACGAATGTTGTCCTCCGTTACGCTGGTTCGATGTCTTCGATTATGGAGCCCATTTTTTACTCTTTCACAGCCGGTTGCGAATTGTTTGGCCTAATCAAACACTCGGGCGTTTTATAAAATTTGTTCAGCAAGGTGAGAAGAACGTTTTTAAAATTTTCACTAGATTTGATGTAAAAGATGAATTGACTTCTGTCTTAATCATTGTCCTCCTGATCCTGGGAAGGACACGATTGAGTAGTCTGCAAGCTGGAGACTCTTCTTACCTCCCCACCACTGCCTACATAAATTTTCATCCCTTTCCTATCAATATCTGCAGAGCTACAACAAAAGTCTCGTTCATATTTGAATGACCCACGTAATAATATATTTTTTGTGAACCTAACCAAGTGTTTTTCTCATTAATAATTTATTTTAAATTATTCAAACTAATGTTTTTTTAGATTATGTTTTAAATTAATAATAAATGCCATTTTCACTTATATTTGCGTAATATTAATTTCAGAAATTACATTTTCATTATCCCTCATATTTCAATTCTGAAATACCATTTGATCGATTAGACTAATAGCCAATCAAAAATAAATAAATAAAATGAAATTAATAATAGATGCGTTTTGTATAAATTATAATGCATATCATTAATATTAACAAATAATTAATAACATAGAATGAATAAAAAATGGATGCAAATTGAATGACTCAAGTGATTTATTTATTTTCATCGAATGCTTTATTAATAACTGCTGATGTAATTGCCGGTTAGTTTTATTTGATAATAAAAAAGCAGCAGTGGCAATAATAATAATAATAATAGTAGTAGTAGCAGCAGCAACAACGAAACAACAACAACAGCACATAATCATATTTTTTTGCTAAAACTCTGCAATAAATAATTGAAATTTTCTGCTTTAAATTTTATTGTTTATAATAGTGATATTATACGTTCTAAGTCATAAAAACTATTTTTATGAATTCTATTTTTATTTGTGCTGTGACATGTATGTCTGTACATGCATTAATTTAACTCAAAAAAAAAATGTGAAAAGGTTGCTTGAAAAGTTGATATTGATTTCACTTTAATTCTAAAATAAATGTTTGAATAAATAAAGTCATTTATAAAATTAAACAACAATTTTTAGAAAAGATAATAGAGTTTAGATGTATTGATAATCTTTTAAACAAATAGAAAGTAAAATGCAATAATTTCAATAAAAAATCACTTAGCTATATTATTATACAATAATTTGTTTTAATTATATTGAGATTTATTGATTTGAAATTATTGTTAGTTTTTGTAAATAAGTACTATTAGTACAGCAATGATATTTAAACAAATAATGTTATAGTATTGTTCAAAAACTTAATATTGTCATAATTAATAAAATATTATTCGCAAATTGCTTCTTTGCTATAAATTTTCGTTATTTTTTTAGTATGTAATCAAAAACCTTACATAGAAAGCGATAAAACGCTATTTTGTAAAATTTGTTAAAATATCGTCACCGTTACTAATTATTTGCTTTCAAAATATGAAAGTCAGTTTATGTTTAAAATGTTTAGTGCTATTAGTTGAGAGTTTAAATAAATGGCAATATATGTTTGCAAAAGATGAATTTTTCAAATCTAAAGTAAGAAACGGGTTATCATTTACATACTTTGAGAATATTAGAATTTATAAAAGGCAAATGTCATTTCAATATAATATGTTAGTTGTTTTATAGAAAACCGCTGCAACAACTTTTTGCTTCTTTCTAGACATTTAAGATGATTATAGATTTCTTTAAAATGTAATAAAAAACTAACTTACGTTTGAAAGGAAAAATTGTAAGGCTTTGTGATTTTACTAGATAATAATAGACTTTAAAAAGAGTCAAAGAAATGCTTGGAAAAATTAAATTGGAAAATTTTGTTCTAGCCGAATTACTACTCATCAGATATGGGTGCTACTTCAGAAATTCGTTTGCTTTGCATTCAGGAATCGGAAATTTTTATTGATTTACCAAAAAATTACTACAATCTAGGGCAACGCCTCAAATAATACATGAAAGGCGTAAAAATGTTTTAAATACAGGGGGACATTTATTCCAATTACCCACTAAATTATTTTGTAAAGTCAGATTAAAATATTTGCTTATAAAAACATTCAAAATTTTGTCTAAATCATAAAAATTCTGAAAATTTAACAAAATATAAAAGAATTGACACAAAAACATGTTTTATTTCTAAATAATGATAAGAAAATTTAATAGAAATAATAATTTTACAATTTCGAAATAATGTAACTTAATAAACTAAAACAAAACATTTCTAATTAATATAAATTTTTGCTCTAGTTGTAATTAAATTAAAATCATGCATTGTACATTCGATACTTTGCATTACCAATACTATTATTTATTTAATGTAATATTGTTCATATATCGTACGTAAATTTTCATCATCATCTATATTCGGTTAATATGCCTTCAGCGTATTACCTCTATCATTACAGGATAAGCCAATTCACAAATTCTAATTCCATTAAACAAGCATAAATTTAACATCAACAGATTTAGAAATTAGCTAGAAAACTCAAACCCAACAGAATGCGAACGCGCGCGTCGCCGAAAAGGCAACGTATATAGTACATCTATTTCATAAAATATAAAATAGGCTACAAATGTATTATTTGATTAAAAGTTTTCGGTTCGAAATTGTATTGTTAGACAATATATCGCGCAGATGAATTATTGAATTTGCGGTCTTAATTTTTAAGAGGGTTTGCTAACATGAAAATACTTGATCCAATTATACAGTATGTAAGCATTGGCTTGGCAAGCGGTTGTGCTTGCTCAACTCGAAGATTTGAACAATAAACGAAGCGGCTCGTGACTCGTATTCAATTTTTTTTTATATATATACCATATATTCTTTTTGCATGAGAGCGTCTACAAAAACAACTATATATTATTGGTGTATCAAAAAAGTAAAGTACGAAAATGCAGTACTTACATTCATTCAATTTCTTATACTATCATCATTCAAACGCTTTAGACTCGTTCATATGTGAAATTGAAATTTATTGGACTTTAATTTTTTCTTTTTTCTTTCTGCACACAATAATTGTTGGGCAGCTGACAGTCTAGTGACTCTAGTCATTACAAAGAGACAGTTTTACAATAGTTAGCCGCCAACTTTAGGCTTAGTTAGTTTTGAAAGTCTTTATTATAAAATGTCAATCATTTCCATAAAGGTAAACATCCTTTTTCATTAACAAAGGTTTTTCAAATGGTTATATATGTATTAAGGCATTAAACTACCGAAGTGCATATTAGATTTTTTCGAAAGCCGATTTTTATAATATTTATTTACTTTTTTCATACTTTTGTAGGTTGGGGTGGCTCACACATCAAATATACCATGGATGGTAACGGAAACAAATATAATACAAGGGTGGTCTGCTATGTTTCCGACTTTCTCAACTTTTTCGTGTTTTTTGCTGTTTTTTTTTATAACTTTTTGTACTCTTTAGCTACATTTCATGTTTTTTGTTGCTTTTGCGCTTCATGACAACTTTTTTGTGTTTTTTACCATTGTTTCGGCCTTTTACCTACATTTTGCGAGAAATGGCGCTAAAAATCACCAAGAAACTTTAAATGACCTGTAAAACACAGGAAAAAAAGACTAATAGATTGGAAACTTATCAGACCACCCAAGTATATTTTGTATGTTTACATCAGTCTTACGGGGGGCTTAAGCCCGTGAGCCCATCCCCTGGGTGCGCGCCTTATGTTCAATATATCGACAAATTGAAATACTGCCACGTTGTAATTTTTAATGCCTAGGTACAAAAAAGCATTTTAATAATTTATCTGCCAATTGAAAAGTCATTAAAACGTAACATTATAGTTGTTTATTAATAATGCAATTTTAAAAATTAATATTTTACAGTTTTGTTTACCAAAAATCGTTGTTAGATAAATGATGAATTTTCATTACAAAGCAAATAGACAAATGCTGATAATAATGATGACACTTGTGTTGCATCTCTGCCAGCAGCAGAGCTACAAATGCAATTGTGTGGTAATGATATTTCGGGTTAATTTTAAAATTTCTTAAAAATACAACATTTTGTCGCTTTTGTTGGCACTACACTAAAGCATCAGCTATTGTTAAAATTTTAATCAAGGAAAAGATTGTGACATTACTTTGTGCGCGACAATGTTTTGCTGCTGTAGATATTTTATAATGCAAATTTCTCTAACTAAAACAATTATCCGAGCGCGATTGTTCAAATAAACATCGCCACTTGTTTAATAATAATGTCAATACGCGCTCCCAAGATTTCTTTAGTGTGATATACGGCGACGTATTCCGAATGGGAGCGCTTCCCCTCTTGAAATAGACACTTTAAGAACCAATTTCATGCCATATGTATTACATTCTAGTGACCCTCCAATAAAATGGGACTACTACTACATACTACTATTCCGCCGCGCCGATACACGCGTCAAACAAACATATCACTAAAATATTAGCACACAGCCTTGCCGCCACTTCAATCTCCTAATCCTTAAAAAAATTATCACTATTAAGGAACAGCGGTAAAAGTATTTACTTTTCTCGAAGGGGATGTTTATTAGAAAATGATTGGTATATAAAGTATAATAAAAATCGTAAACCAATGAAATACGGAATGTTAAAGACACTTGGAGGGCGAGTTTTTGGGGTGCATTAAGTTGTTTGTGCAACAATAAAAATTCAAGAGCAGACAATACTTAAAATCAAACAACTTGTGAAATTATTTATGTGTAATGCAAACATAAAAAAGCATCATAAAAGCGTTCGTTTTTTTATTGAAAATAGTTCAACTAAAAAAAATTGGAATTTTATTAGATTTATTATATATTAGAAACAACTTTTATTTCATACATTTTCTTCTAAAATGCACCGTCTCTCTGTTATTCGCCTTGTTTCAAGTTAAATGGACCACCCTGTATAATAATTATTAGTGGATCTGATAAGATACATTCAAAGAGGTATTCTGCTGTACACTGCTGAATATTTTGAGATATAATATGCACTAGATTGGCCTTTACATCTTCTTGAAATAAATTTTGTCTAACGGGGTAATGACGTTCCTAGTTTAATTTGATATGAATTTGGAAAAGGCAACGAATGATGGTTTAGATGTGAATTATGTTCGGGATGGTCGATACGGAATGCGGTTTATAGGATATTCATGATAACAACAAATGTGATTTTTGTATATTTAACGACAACTTAACAATATGTACCTTTTTACCTATTTTATTTGTTAGAGCGCAATTACCCTACCAGTTTCGCCATTAACCCTTCAAGATTTTTGCGCTGTTTTTGTTTTTATGTACTGAATCACATTAATTGAGAATTTTTTTATATTCATTTAGATAGTATAGGTATTAGTTGCTCTTTCTTGTACATTAGTTGTAATTTATTCGTTATTTGTTATTTAAAAACAATTACCAATTATTCTTAGGGGTGCACAATTCTCCCACTCTCCCCTAAGTGTATGTGTTAATATTTTACGTATTAATTAAAAATAGCAATAAAATACGTAGGCATGTCTTTTGTTTTAATATTCATTCGAATGAAAAATTATGTAAATTAATGTCGGCGACGCAAAGAATGATCGATATTTCATTATAAACAAACTGATTCCATCGCAATCTTCTTATGAACAGGCAAAAAATATGAGCATTACATTAAATCAGAACCACGTATAGGACTTCTAAATGTATCTATAAATATTTCATATAATATATACATTCAAAGTATAGAATTCTCTTTTATTGTTATTTTTATGTATTTTCTTTTGTTTGCGAGATGCTCTGGCAAAACTTTTTCTTGGTTACACTGATGGGACTTTCTTATATCGTAATTTATAATATAAAGTCAGTCGAGAAAGTAACATAAATTTCGATCATTCAATGCGCGTTAATTATTTATTCCATCCAGAGTAATGTCAATGCAATTGCCAGCTAATCAATGCAAAGCGAATGGCAATGTGAAACGAGGAAAAAGCATCAAGTAATGCACTTTGCATTTTTACAAATTTTCGCACACAACTTTAATTAAAACTCTTACTATGAAACAAGCACAAGTCGCTTATTGTTGCAAACATTTGCTCTCTTCATATTGCTGCAATTTGTCCCATTTTAAGTAGAAAAATTGCACAAACACACAACAATTTTCAATTAATACATTCGAGTGTTTTCATTGTAAATAAACAAGGATAGCATCATTTTTAACAAAATATTATACGTTTCATAATTACATTATAATATTCTAATAATTCTTATATAAAATAATATTATTAAATAGAGATTTTGAAACAAAAATATTTACGTTATGTAAATTAGCTTTACGGTTAATTACAAAAATAGATAGTATATCTAGTTTATGAAATTTAATCCTGTATTTAATATTTATTATGTAGGTAAAGATGGTTTATTTTATAAATAACATTTTTGTTTGAATTAAAAGTGTTTTAAATTAATTGCGGCTGTTGCTTTTAAATAACATTGCTGCATTGTATTCATATTTTATTAATATTTTTTGTTACAATTATTTGTATTATTTTATTTTGTTATGTTATTGTAAATATTTAAAGCCAGATATATTATAAAAACCACATCAAAACAGGTAGTTATTTCGAAGTATATTGTAAATTAAAAAAAAATCATTGAATTGAATTTCTTTTAATGCAAATTTTTGTTTTTTTCTGTGTGTTAGTTGAATTTGGGGGGCTAATTTGACATCAATGTTTTGTTGCAAATATTCTTTATTAAATATTTTAGGCACTTACATTTTGGAAAAGTTGACAATTTATGTTTACATTCCGTTTAATTTGTATTACATTTCTAATTTAAAAAACATTCTTTTAAGTTAATTTAATTTACTACCAAACCTTTGTTAATAAAAAATACAAAAGAGCTTCACATACCTACATATAGACATAAGTTTAATTAACCATTTAAGACTAATTGATAGAAAATATATAAAAAAGAATAAATAAAAAAATAATAACAATACCAATTACAGAATTTCATCTCTTTGAAATACACATTTGCTCCAACGTATAAGGGATCATAAATTCTATTCAAAAATGCCTTTTTGCATAACCAAATTAAAAAGAAAATAAGTTGAACTAGATTATTGGTAAAGGTGAATAATAATACATGGTATATTTTTCACTGACCTTTTTTATTTGCGCTTACTTACGTTTGAGTGTAAAACGAATGATAATTCTAAGAATTATATTTACCGCCGTCACCAGCATACGTGTAAACATAATCCTACTTTTAATACCTCATTCAAGCTTTGAAAATGACGAAAGTCGAAACTTGAGTAAGTACAAATAAAATAAAACTAGTGAAATAAACACCTTGTATTATTTACTATCATCAATTATAATAGAGTTTCGCCAAGTACAAGTGTCCACAATAAACTATAGTATATTAAATTATATTATTTTCATAAATTTGACGTAATATTTCTGAAAAAGTATGTACATATAGTAATGCATTTGTGTAACTGTTTTGCAATATTTGAATAATGAATGATTTTTCGATGTGAACTATTGCAAAAATTAAAATGATTTGAAAATATTATGAACTAGGAACAAGTTAAACGAATGTTTTGATTAAAAATTTCCGATATGAAAAATGAGCGTGTTGAAACTGAATTTTTATGACTAGAAAATCTGGACGATAAAAAAGTGTTAAATAGTATACCACGGCGCTCAAACTGAAAATTGTTTTGATGAGCAGCGCATTAAATCGAAAAGCACATAAAACTATTTTTAATCAACAATTTGGCAAATGAAAGAAGCACAATTTATTCTTCCAAGAAGACATTTTCGATAAGCATAGAACATACGTTTATCTTACGATTAGACAACATTAACCTTATAATAGCGCGTATTATCTAAAACCGGTACCGTATATGTTTTAAATTTAACCAAGACAGTAAGGTTGCTGTAATTAATTATGTTTCCTTTGTTAGACTACCACATTACTGGAATTAATCGGAATTTCCGATTAGGATACGCATATATCATTATTATAGTTGCTTTTTATATTCTAGCAACGCTACAAAACAGATCTGAACGAAATTAGGTCTCGAATGGATTAGAAAGGTCAATTTTCCAAAAGGAAATTTCATTTAATAAACACCCACGACAAACAATCGAAAGCTCGTCAGAATGCCAATTACTACTTCTTTGTATGCACTTTAATATTTTATCGATTAATTAGATTTATTACATCACATCGTTAAGGTGTTGTTGTATGTATGTATTATTAGTGATTGCTAATTACAGCTAATTGCAGATGTATATTCCTTCACTCCCACATTTTTCTACACATATACGACAAAACAGTTTGATTAATTAGATTTATTACATTATTGTTAATGTGTTGTTATATGTATTATTAGTTATTGCTAATTACAACAAATTGCAGATGTATATTCCTTCACTCCCACATTTTTCTACAAATATACAATACGACAAATCTGTTTAACTAGCAATTTTGTTAATCTGATAAACTTCCTTCTAGTTATAGCTGTATATAATTTTTTACGAGATAAACGCTTCATATTTATCTAAATAAATTTCGTCATTGACGCTTCGAATCCATTGATCGCTAATATCTCTATAATGCACAGTCATTAAGAAGCGTCTTGGATTATATTTTAGTGCCATAATTTATGAACCGTCAATTTTTATCGCCGAAAAAAAGTACGTTATTGTGAATAAAATTCGCGCTTGTACATAGACCAATATTTGTAAAATAAATAGTACAATACAACGTCGAAATTTATTTAGGAACAAGGTCAAATTTTCTAGTTGTTAAATGAATATTGTAAGGGGGTGAAAACAATGGATGCATTTTTAATAGAATGTGGGTTTGATTTTTTTTTGCTTGATGCAATACAATTAATTTTCTCGCTGTATTTGCTGTGCAAATAAAAACTTTTAAGATGAAGTTTTAAAACAAAGTTTTTCGCTATTCAATTAACTTGAAAACAATTAACTAATTAATTTTTATTTAAATTTTATATTAATACAGTTGCGGAACATAAAATGTAAATAATAAATTTATAACGTTATTGATTTATTTTGAAAATTTAAACAATAATAATTACAATGATAAAAATTAAACAAGTAGGATTAATTAATTTAAATTTTGACACCTAAGTTTGCAAAGTTATTTAAACAGCAATGCAAATAAAAAATAGTTGAAGTAGAATTTTATTACTTAAAAGTTATTTGAATGTTAAATTGTTTCACTTTTATAAATTTAATTGAATACAAAATATTAATTCAAACTGAATCAATTTAATATCTTTATGCAAATTTCACTGTTTGCAGAGTTATTTAACTTCTTATTAAAAATCGTTTTTTTTTAATTTACGCAAAAATGTGGCCAATGAACAGTGGTAAAACTGTAGAAATTAATGGAATTATTTAATAAATTAGTTGAATATGAAATTTATTTAAAACTAAAATAAAAAATCTAGCTTTTGCAAATGATGTTTTTGTATTTATAATAACTTTTATTAATGAAAATCTATTAAAAATCGGCTTTTTTTATTTGGGCTAAAAATATGAATTATTTAATAAATTAGTTGAATAAGGAACTTATTTAAAAATCAAACAAAAACTATGGCGCTTGCAAATGATTTTTTTGTATTTACCTTATTATTAAAGTAAATTGATTAAAAATAGGTTTTTTAGTTTGCGTAAAAAATGTGCCCAATGAATAGTAGTAAAACTTTAGAAATTAATAGAATTATTTAATAAATTAGTTGAATAGGGAACTTATTTAAAAATGAAACAAAAACTCTAGCGTTTGCAATTGATTTTTTTGTATTTAACTTATTTTTAAAGAAAATCGATTAAAAGTCAGATTTTTTAATTTGCGTAAAAAATATGTTCAATGAACAATATAGTAAAACTTTAGAAATTAATAGAATTATGTAATAAATTAGTTGAATAAGAAACTTATTTAAAAATGAATCAAAAACTCGACTGCGGCGTTGCGAATGATTTTTTTGCAGAAAGTTTTAGTTTAAAACCATTTTGTTTTGAGTAAAAGCTTTTAAAAATTAATAACGTAATTTAATAATAAGATGCTTTCATTTAAGATGGAAAGGAACGAAAAAAAAAACGTTAAATCGAACACTTTGTTGAGTAATTAATAAGACAAACAATTGGCGTTCCGTTGTTTGCACTTGATTAAAATTTAATACAATATTGTAAGTTGATTGAAAAATGATCATCCGTTAAGTAATTAATGTTAATAAATTGGAATTAATTTCATGTAGTGCAACAATTGCTTTAATTAAACAAACGGTGTAATTTGTTTAAATTGAATGTAAATTTAGTTTATTATCGCAAATATCGCCGGTAAAATTCACATATTAGCGGTCAGAGGATAACATCTCCCACATATGTACCCTTTGCTTTGTACATTTTCGTAATTACCAGTTTATGGAGCTGCCAAACTACTCGCACACCAAACAACACCATATACATACATACACACACATTTTGTTTGCTGACATATCAGCAAACTATGCATTAATTGGATCGTTGTCTAATAAATCTGTAATATTTCTTATCCAAACAAATATAATATCCAATCAATTCGACTATACACTCATTAAACAATCTTACAATAGTTTCCTAAAATCAATTAACGATCAAGTTCGGAACGCACGCTGCTGCTGATGCCGTTGCCGTTGCCGCTTTGTTTTTCATCTAAATTGCAAATTAGCGTTTTGCGAAATTAATAAGCCTTATACAAAAAAATAATCGACGATGTTCAATTGCGCTATTAAACTCTACTAATTAATTCAAATTGCTAATTATTTAGGTTGGGGAAAAAAGCTCGAGTACTATAGATCGAATGCAAATTAAAGCGCTTGAATATTTCTATAATGGCTGATTGATTGTATTTATAGAAATTATGCAAATCGCTTCAAATTATATTAAAATATATCTAAATGAGATAAATTGTTCACAATTTTTTACATCAACCGTTTCATCAAAACTATTCTCTACTAGATTTTACGTAACAATAAAAAATAATGAGATACTCCAGTGTTATTATATTTTTTCTTCAGTACAAAATACACAAATTAAGTCAATGAAAAGTACATTGAAGGTTATAATTTTTACACACTTTTGAGTTCAATAATTATTTGAGTAGAAATTTGACAAAAATATGCTAAAAATAGAAGTCTGAAAAATAAAATATAATTATGTAAAAGACAAGACATTTCCGTATTATTTAAGGTAAAATTTTGCTTTTTGAATAAAAAGAAAGAATAAAGAATGTATATATTTGTTGAAATAATAATTGTTTATATAGAAAAGGTTATTAATAGTTTTGCAAGTTAATTTTTTGTTGTATGAATCAAAAGGATTTCAATCCAAATTGCAAATTCAAACTCGGACAAAAGTGTAACTTAAATACTAGTGTGTCCAAAAAGTAAGAGCAATTTTCAATTTCAAAAGCGCAGGCAAATCGCACATCATTCAGATTTTTTTCTTACTTTATAAGTATTGTAATAAATGTCTGTAACAAATTTTAAGTTAAAACATTTATTAATTTTTGTTTTACGTCGAATGTT
>JARJDW010004334.1:0-32456 GCA_030264715.1 Adinopsis sp. GC000173
GAATGTTTAAATAATTTGGCAATTTAGCAAAGCTGGCTTGATATGTTCTAAGTAATTTCACCCTGTCAATCTTTTATCAAACAATCAAATTGGAAGTTTATTTATCATTTTAATTTTTTTTTGACGGGTAGTTTTTTAGGAAGAAATTTAAGTAAGAACAAAATTACGTACATTAGCTACGAACAATGGAGTGGACGGGTTATTTTGTAATGTGTTGTGTTTAAATTTACGTTTTAAATTTTATACATGTATTTTAAAATATATTGTAAAATAGTTTTGAAAACGGAGAGATAATCGCTTCTTTGAATCCTATCACTGCAAGGAATTGATGTATTAATACCACTGGCGCATCTACAAACAATTCACAATGAATAAACAAAAAATGGAAAAAATGGTACGTATCAATTGGGTACTAATTTAGAATACAGTCCTCGCCTCCAAACAACTTTTTCCTTTCACAAAATCGTCGCATTCCTAAAGGAAACGAGATATTAATTTTTAAAGTTTTCCAGCAATAGAAATAGAAAATTTTGAGGCTTAGGTTAGGTTGAAATCGAATATAACCGGTTTCCGAAGTTAAGGTTAGGTTAAGAGACCGAGAATGATCTCATTTAGAGGGTATCTGTGTTGGGAGTGGTTAGAAAATGTTGGGATAGAGATTTTCAAATCCTACCGCCGCATAACTTTGAGAATTAATATCTCGTTTCCTCTACCAGAGCGACGATTTTGTCAAAGGAAAAAGTTGAAGAGAGGACTGTATTCTAAATAATTGCAATTAACTTTTTATTTGATCAACCTCCCATTAAACAAAACTAATTTGACTTATTTATTTTCAGTTTGTTCACTCTGTAAGTAATATAAAATGAATTGGAATGATGTGTGAGTAATTCAATATTTATATATAGGATGAACCAGAGCGTGGCAAGTTCAAACGTGAAATTCAATTCCTATTTTCATGCATTGCTATGTCGGTTGGTTTAGGTAATGTATGGCGCTTTCCATTCACCGCCTATGAAAACGGAGGCGGCGCATTCATCTTTCCGTATTTTATTGTCCTAATTCTGATTGGTAGGCCGTTATATTATTTGGAAATGTGTCTAGGGCAATTTACGGGTAAGGGGGTTACTAAGTCGTTTCAAGCGCTGTCACCTGCCTTAACAGGTATGGTAAGATTCTATTTTAGTCCGTCCGAATGGCTTTGGCGGTTTGGCAGGCAATACAGCACAAATTTCTAATTTTCCTTAATTTTGAACATGTGAGAATAGCGGGGTGACCCGCTCGAATCATTCGGACAGTCTCGACGTACACATTTTCTAACGTTACTACTATATTTAGGCATTGGCGTTGGACAAGTATTTGGCAGTTCCTGTGTAGCAACTTATTATGCGTTTGTTATGGCGTTGGCCATGTTTTATTTTGCAGCGTCATTTACCACCACGCTACCTTGGTCGTACTGTCGAGATGAATGGATAGCGGCGAATATTAGTTGTCTTGGTTCAAAAGAACTTGGTTCAAAGAACTCGACTGGAACTTCATCGAGTGTTCTATATTTTGTGTAACGTTAATGTTAATTAGTCTTACATAAAAACTAACTACACTAATCTAAAACCAAAAGCTAGGCAAACTTCGGGAGTCCAAAATGCACTCTGCGGCATATTCCCGCTTTTTGTTCTTGTATTCTGGAATCTTGAAAAGACATTTTATTATATCTTATATACAGGGTGCGGCAGCATAACTTTTTTTTAATTTGATGTTGTATCGGAACGTTAGTGGTCTCGTTTGAGAGGGGAGACTATAAAGTTTTGTCCCGAAGTATGAAGTTCTTCTCGAAGTCGTTCGAGCATTTTAATAAAGGCAGTTATGCTGCCTCACCCTGTATATCAAAAAATTTGGATACAATTGTTTTATTGCTTGTAATTTGAATTTAAATGTTGATTTTAAATGGTTTGTTTTTGCTTTAAAGATCCGAAGTTTTGAATGCGAAAGCTAATATAGATGATGGACTTGGTGTGCCAGATTGGCGTTTGGTTTTGTGCTTAATGGTACCATGGATTATAACCTGTGGCGCATCAATTAATGGCATTTCCACATCTGGCAAATTTTCCTACTTTTTCGCATATGCGCCGTACGCTACATTAGTTGCGATCATGATTCGCGCAGCTACTCTAGAAGGTTCAGCAAATGGGGTGCTTTATTTTATAAAACCAAATATGTTGAAGATTTTTGAAGCTAAGGTATGGCATGCAGCAATATCGCAATGTTTTTATTCCTTGACTGTTGGTTTTGGAACAATTATTATGTTTTCATCCTATAATAGTTTTGATCACAACGTTTACCGGTAATGTAACTAATTAAAATTTACCGGAGCAATTAATTATTAAGATTATTATCACTTTTAGCGATGCTTTAATAGTATCACTTTTAGATACGTTCACATCCATATTTGCTGGATTTATCATCTTTGCAGTTTTAGGATTCTTGGCATTAAAAACGAATAAAGATGTAAGTGAGGTGCTTAGTGGAGGCGCTGCCCTTGCTTTCATTTCATATCCAGAAGCGATTAGTCAATTTCAAGAAGTACCTTGGGTAATATATATATCTTATAAACTTATCACAAGGAATATTCTAAAAATATTAAGTAGTGATTATTCTTATTAGAAGAAAAATGCTTGCAAGTAAACAATATTCTTATGTTTGGCTGTTTTAAAGATACTACAATTAGTTGGTCAATTTATTAGTCTGATGGTATTTCACTTCGCTAGTAGATTAATTTGTCAATCCACTCGATTATCAGTCGATAAAATCCATCCATTAGATTATTAGTTCTTTAATCCAATTCTCTTCTTTTAGTGCCGACTCCACTAATCAAGGTTGGCTGCAACCATTGCAAATTCATCTCTATCTTCGGTTTTTCTTGAAAGCGTCTGCGTGTCTAACCTGATGCAGTCGCGAATGTTTCTCAGCCAGGCTACTTGTCGTATATCAGGAACCCGTTTTCCTTCGATTTTACCTTTCATAATCAGCTGCAACACCTAGTAAGTATATGTCCCGAATATGATATCTTTCTCCTTTTAATTGTGGTCAAAAGTTCTCTATCTCTTCCCATTCTATGCAACACCATTTCCTTCGTAATATGATTTATCTATGGTATTTTTAATAGTCTCCTGAAAAGCCACATTTCAAAAGCTTCCAACTTTTTCAGTAAGGTAACATTGACAGTCTAAGCTTCGGCGCCATAACAAAATAAATATAATATATAACCATTCGATACAAAATTTGTCAATTCAGTCTTTGGTTAGTCTAAAATTGGCTCATCTTTAAAAAAGCTGTTCTTGATTGCTCTATTCTTGATCGAATTTCTGATTCCGGATTTAAATCTTCAGTAATCTAGACTCCGGTGCATTACAGTAATGATAATCATAGAAATTATGTTTAATGCAAAAGGATTTAACACAAATTTACTCAAACGCTTTTTGCAGCATGGCTGGTATATTTTATAACTTGTATTGTGACGAGCGTTTTTGTCTCCATTCTATCAGTAATGAGAGAGTTGAGTTCTGTATGTGTATCTAAAATGGCTGAGCATTTTTTTTTCTTATAAACCTAATAAATTCCTCAATCATTTTTATAGAATATTGTTCCTTTTACATGGAATAATGGAATACTTAATTTTTTATTATTTGTAATTTTCCAATATGTTTTAGTTATTCTCCATCATTTTCTTTTTTATGCTACTTATATTGGGAATAGGCAGTCTACTGTCGTTACAACAGAATGCATTCACATTTTTCCACGATCAATTTCCGATGGTTAAGAAATGGACGATATCGGTGTCAGTTTCAATCGTTTGCTTTCTAGTCGGACTTATTTATACCACACCGGTGAGTAAAAAAATAAAACCTTGACGAATTATTTATTATAAATTTTATTCATTTTCATCTAGGGTGGTTTATTTGCACTGACATTGGTAGATTACTTTGGCGGCACGTTTATATTCTTTATTATGGGCATTATTGAAGTGATTGCGGTGTTTTGGTACTACGGTGTGGAAAACATATGCGATGATATAGAATTTATGCTAAAGCGTAAAGTCGGCATCTATTGGCGCATTTCGTGGACGTTATTAACGCCATTAGGTTTGCTTTGCATTTTGATGTACATCTTTGTATCGATGGAACGTTTGACAAACGATGGTGTTGACTTTCCCGATTATGTGATTGGTAAGTGAAAATGCTGCCTATATAAATTGGATGGGTACTTGTTTAATTGGGTAATTTTATACACAATCGACGCGTTATTTAATTCCAAACAACTTTTTTCTATATTCAAAGATATTAATATTCAAAGTTATGGTATCTGTCACATCTAGGATCAGAAGAGAGTGACACAGACGTGTTAGAGATTGTGACCGATTGCGAGGTTTAGGTTAGTTTAAGACAAAAAGAGTATAATATCAATTGCAGTATCACCCCATTTGTGAGCAGTTAGAAAAATGTTGGATTTCGAGGTTTAGTTTAGGTTGGGAGAGTGAGATTGACTTGGGTTAGTGACTGTGATGGGTTTCGAGGCTTAGGCTAGTTTGAAAACGAGTATGACCGGTCTCCAAGATTTAGGTTAGGTTAAGAGACCAAGTATAATCTCAATTGGAGGATATCTGTGTTGGGAGTAATTAGAAAATGTTGGAATAGAGATTTTCTAATCCTACCGCTGCATTCCTCTGGCAGAGAGACGATTTTGTTAAAAAATAAAGTTGTTTGGAATAAATAAACGCGTTGATTGAGTATAAAATTATAGATTTCTAAGGTGAATTCTGTATTCTAAGTAATTACCATTATCTCTTATTTTATCAAATTTAGCTATCGGTTGGTTTATCTTGCTTTTTGCGATAGTGCAAGTATTCCTTTGGTGGGCTTTATTTTTAATTAAAAATATGAAGCTTGGACTCAAAGAGGTAACCTTTTATTATTATGATATTGAAGTTTTTTTTTACAAATACTAATTTTCCTATTAGGCTTATAAAATGTCACTGTCGCATGAAAATTGGGGTCCGGCAGATCCGGAAATACGCGCGCAATGGCGTCAATACAAGAAGGAGTTGATAGAGAAACGAGCCAGCGTTGCAATATCGAAACGACAGCGATTTTTTTATGTATTAATCGGTAAACGATATTATGAGGAGCCAGAACAACGACAGCAACAGCAACAGCAACAGCAACAGCAGCAACAACAACCAGAATAATAATTGATATCTCTATCTATTATTATTTACGTAATAATATTTTTCAAAATTATTTTGACAATATTGTTAATGTTATATTTTTGAATATACGTGTGCAATTAATATTTGAACAAACAAGAAAAGTTATTTTTATTATTTATAGACATGAACAGCATAATTGGGGAAAAAACAGTAAAAAACACTGAAATTCATGGAAAAACACTAAAAAACACTGAAATTCATGAAAAAAACACTAAAAACACTGAAATTCATAGAAAAACACTAAAGAAAACACTGAAATTTATAGAAAAAACACTAAAAACACTGAAATTCATGAAAACAACACTCACTAAAAGTTCTGAAATTTACGGAAAAAACACTAAAAACCCTGAAATTCATGAAAAAAACACTAAAAGTCCTCAAATTTACGGAAAAATCACTAAAAGCACTGAAGTTCATGAAAACAACACTAAAAGTCCTGAAATTTACGGAAAAAATACTAAAAACACAAATTCCTGAAATTTACGGAAAAACCACTAAAAACACTGAAATTTATGAAAACACTAAAAACCCTGAAAAACACAAATTCATAAAAATACGAAAAAACACTGAAATTCATTGGAAACACAAAAAAATCATATTAATTATTGTTAAAATATTTGTTTACTATAAAAATTTATTACAAATGCATACTTAGACAACATGATTCAAAAAAAAAATGTATTATACTCTCAATAACAATTTACTTTTTGCCAAATTTCGGGTTGTCAACGCGATAATCCACCGGAGCGACATGATTACAAGCCGGCTTGTAATTTTTAAGAATTAATTTATGCACATAGTATGTATGGCATAGATGTTTCAATCGATGTTGAATGCGTGTATTTGGTATAGTCTCATAGTAATCGCCTTCCGTATTTTGCGGATCAATCTCGTACGGATACAGATCGTCGCCCGGTAGTATCGAGAAGATGCCATCGCTCGTATTGACGTGATACGGCCAAAATTGTAAAATGCCAAACTTGGCGCGTTCGTTGGCGAATGTTGATAGGTGATCGATGTCGAGGAAGTTGCCCAGGCGTGAGACTTCATAAAATTGCGGCGGTGGCAATAGAATTTCTTCCTTGATGTTGCGTTTTATCATATCTTTTGGATTCACCCACTAAAAATATGTATAAGTTAATGTGAAAGCGCGAAAATTGAGGAATTATGCTCTTACTTCTAGTCTTTGTATTTCTTGCATATCGGCAAATGCAGGTGGAGGTTTGAGGAACGATGCTATGAAAAATACAGTGTCGTAGCGTAAGGGTACAATGGCGGGTGGTGTCGTCCAGTTGCTCCACTCTTTCAATGCCCAAACATCGGGATAGATTTCAAACTTTTCGCACATATCAAGCAATTTGTGCGGATCATCGTGCACAATCTTTTGCCACTTTTTAAGAAATTTTCCCTCTATGAAACAACTCAAGTATTACAAATCGTAAGGTATAGTTCATTCTAGCAAAAGTGGCACAGATGACTTTCATTGAAGGTTTGTTTACAATAAAGACGGTTCAAGGTAGTCGAAAAGGTTTTGAGGCTTGATAATGTATACTTTTCTGGTAATTATTTAGAATACAGTCCCTTTTATACTCAATGCGTTTTTTAATTTCAAACAACAAAATCGTCGCACTCCCAATGGAAACGAGATAATATTCTCAAAGTTATGCAGTGGTAGGCATAGAAAATCGCTATCCCAACATTTTCAAATCACTCCCAGCACAGATTTCCTCCAGTTGAGATTATACGCGGTCTCTTAACCTAACACGTCTCTAACACGTGTTTCTCTCTATTCTCATCCTCTACGTGAAAGATAACATAATTTTGAATATTAATATCTCGTTTCCTTTGGGAGTGCGACGATTTTGTCAGCGGAAAAAGTTGTTTGGAATTAAAAAAACGCGTCGATTGAGTCCAAAATTATCGAATTCTGAGGTGATGACTATATTTTAAACAAGTACCTTTCTTTCTGCTATATCACCTTATTTCTCTTTCTCAAAATCTTTTTGACTACCTCTTTATTATGTGTAATACTTGAATGAAAATCATCTGTGCCACTTTAGCTGGGAACGGCCTATACTAAGTTATAAACCACAACCTATAAATGACGCGTATCGAGCAAAACGTTCGTTGTAAATCTTCTTCACGCTGCGACATATCAAAACGCCACATTCCTCGAACGTTTCCCGTATGGCAGCGATGCGGAGCGACAAGAAGCGCGGCACCGCTTCGCCCTCCTCCTTATGCTGGAAGATCTTGAGCCGATCGCGCTTGTAGTCAAACTTGAGAAACCCGTCCGATTTGAATCCAAACTTGTCATACAACTCCAGCCAGTCCCTGCTATAGTCGGCCGGTTCAACAGCGCCACCCGGAAAGACGTGCGTCGCCGGCATGAAACCTGATTTTACACTTCGCTTCAGCGCCAATATCTTATAATTGAAGTCGTGTGCCGCATCTGGTCGCAACGTGGTTTTTGCAGCAAGTATTACGCTCGCCGAATCGCGCCATGCTTTTCCGATGCGCAGGGACATTGTTTGTTATCACTCGTTTTCAAATATCTAGAAATAAACTATTAGCATTGTGACGTTTTCAAGTCAGCTGCTCAGGTGCACTGCGAGTGTTTAGGATATTGCATTTGGAATTGTATTTCGTGCACATTTCTGTTGTCAAACTTATCAAATCTGTCCGATACTTCGAAATTATCAAGCCCTGTCATTAGAGTATGACAGTCTGGACAATGCACTCTCGACGGAGGGAGCAATTGCACTGCGCGCGCTCGAGCAGCAACTTGAAAGCGTTAATAAACAGTTGATTGTACTGAATATGTATAGATGTTGATAGAGGTGGTATTAGAGGGGGAAATATTAATTACGTGCCATTAATAACATTTGTTTCACATTTGTTTTCGTAATAAACAATATCAAAATGTCGTCTATCAGTCACGACAATTGCTGTGTAGTACAATACTAGTATACTACACTTTGTCCTGTTGTATTCGTCGCTCTGCCTGAGGAAACGCGATATCAATTCTCAAAGTTATGTAGCGGGAGGTTTAGAAAATCTCTATCCCAACATTCTCTAACCACTCCTGATACAGATATCCTCTAATTAAGATCATACTCGGCCTCTTAACCTAACCTAAACCTCGGAGACCGGTCATACTCGCTTTCAACCTAACCTAAGTCTCGAAATCCATCACAGTCACTAATCCAAGTCAATCTCACTAACTCAACCTAACCTAAACCTTGAAATCCAATATTTTTCTAACTCCTCACACATGGGGGGATACTCCAATTGATATTATACTCTTTTTCCCTTAACCTAAACCTCGCAACCGGTCACAATCTCTAACACGTGTGTGTTTCACTCTTCTCATCCTCCTCGATGTGACAGATTTTCTAATCCTACTGCTGTATAACTTTGAAAATTAATATCTAAAATTATCGATTTCTTAGGTGAAGACTGAATTCTAAATAAGTACCAAACGTTTTATTAAAATGATGAAGAAATGACAGATGCAAGTATTAAAATAATAATTTTTAATTTAAAGTGCGAATGAATGAATGAATGAATGCGAATGGGTATTTGAAGCAAAAAAATTAATTTTAAACGCAATAACAATAACAATCGATAAAAACGAATAAATGATTTATTTATTTCGTAATTTATAACAAACTTTGCACATTTGTTTATGCTGAAATATTATTGGACAATAGTAATAACATAACGTTGCGTATTGAAGCATGCGAATGTACTTGTTGCATCATCATACGCGTAGCTGTACGCTTGCGGACATTGTTGCTTGAAAATGCGCGCAGTATTGCTCGGCTGGCAATTTTGCGGTCCGTAATCGCCTCGACAGCAATCCTGGTCACTGTTCGTGATCATGCAATCGCTCTTGCATCCAATCACATAGTTTCCATTGTCGTCCATCAGGCGAGCGTAATCTGGACATACGGCATTTATATCACCCGTACAACTTATCGTTTGGCACCTGTCACCAGTACCGCCAACGGGTTGTATCTAAAAACGTTCGTAAAATTAGCTCCAAATTAATTTTGTTGTTAGCAAATTTAAAAAATGCAACACAATGAAATTTTGAATTGATTTGAAATTTTTTCCAAAAAGCAAAAACTTCTCTACTTAAAATTAGTCAATTTTACTACTTAAAAAAGAGCTAAATTTCGAGCTTTGCACTTTTTACATATAAAATTGATTCAGTATTAAACTAATTGTGATTGGGAATAAACCTAATATTGTCAACGTACAGTCATTCCAATATTGTAGCCATCAACCAACGAGATATCGTAGAAATCCTGCCCTTGATCACCCTTCAATGTAAATTCAGCTAATGTTACTGGTGGTACACCTCCCGCACCATTACATTCTAGCTTGTTTCCACAGTCGCCAGTTTGGCAATGTTGCGAATTTGGATCGCACCATGTTCTTGGCCACATACGCCCAGCCCAATAGTTATCACTTGTGATTACTGTCTGAAATATTGTATATATGCATTATATGAATAAGAAAATATACATTACTTACCGATTCGCCTTGATTTAAGACAAATCCTCCATTGGCAAGTGGCGGTTTACCGTTATTACCTAAAATACCAATCCATATCGGCCCTTGGGCATTATTTACAAATTCCCATTCAACATCTGCCTTAGCAATGTAGACTAGTGTGGCAAGTAATGCAATAATCTTCATTTTTGTAGAGTAGAACACCTAGCACTGGCAAAATTATTCGCATTCAGGCTTTTTATAGCAAGTGCAGGACATTATAATGTATTACAAGTTATACAATTAGCAATAGCAAAAAAACAAGCAATTATCTTATCATTTCTTGTCTAAATTGGAAATAATATATATTATTGGAAATACAATTCCTATTAAATAGGTGATAAATTAAAACTAATTGTTTTTTAAAATTATATACAATAAAGTCGTGCCATTGATATACGTTTTACACTTTTAGGAATTTTATGATTAATTAAGAAATTAATTAATTAATTAAGACATATAAATAAGAATGAATGTAAAATTATAAAAACAGCCAATTGTAAATACAAATTGATAAAAATGAATAAATAAATATGATTGTTTGGTCACTTATAATATACTTTGCAAATTTGTTTATACTAAAAATTATTAAATAAGTGGTGAAGACTGTTTTTTAAACAAGTTCCAAATGTTTTACTAAAATAATGAAGAAATAACAGATGGAAGTGTTAAAATAACAATTTGTAATTTAAAGTGCGAATGAATGAATGAATGAATGAATGAATGCGAATGGGTATTTTAAGCAAAAATAATAATTTTAAACACAATAACAATCGATAAAAACGAATAAATAAATTATTTATTTCATTATTTATAACAAACTTTGCCAATTTGTTTATGCTAAAATATTATTGGACAATAGTAATAACATAACGTCTCGTATTGAAGCAAGCGAATGTACCTGTGGCATCATCATACGCGTAGCTGTACGCTTGCGGACATTGTTGCTTGAAAATGCGTGCAGTATTGCTCGGCTGGCAAGTTTGCGGTCCGTAATCGCCTCGACAGCAATCCCGGTCACTGTTCGTGATCATGCAATCGCTCTTACATCCAATCACATCGTTTCCATTACCGCCGATTAGGCGAGCGTAATTTGGGCATACAGCATTTATATTACCCGTACAACGTATAGTTTGGCATCTTGGGCCACTGCCACCAATTGGTTGTATCTACAAAAATTTATATAATCAATCATCTGAAATCTTGTAAAACTTAAAGTTGGGCTTTACGAATGTTCTAAACTATTTTGCACACGGCCAGCTTTGATTATTGCCGAATTAGGCTAACGTTATTGAACATATTCTTGGTATCTAAGCGATAATTTAGACTACTACTATACAAACGCAATGAACCAATTCTCCTTGCATCAACCCATCGAATATTGGTTGAGGATTACCCGGTGCTTTGAAAAGTGCCCAAACAAAACAAATTATACAATATAGTGGTCAATTTTTCTACTTGATATTAACGAAAAATAACTCAATTTCGAAGTTTTGACCTTACTAATATATAATTATGGGTTTCTGAGACCAATAAATGGTTTACTATAAATTTGATTCATTAATGAACTACTTCCGAATTACGTACAGTCATTCCAATATTGTAGCCATCAACCAGCGAGATATCGTAGAAATCCTGTCCTTGACCACCCTTCAATGTAAATTCAGCTAATGTTGCTGGCGGTACACCTCCCGTACCATTACATTGCAGCTTGTTTCCACAGTCGCCAGTTTGGCAATGTTTCGAATTTGGATCGCACCATGTTCTTGGCCACATACGTCCAGCCCAATAATTATCACTTGTAACTATTCTCTAAAATATTAAATATATTTATTTCGAATAAGAAAGTATGCATTACTTACAGATTGTCCGCGATTTAAGTTAAATCCTCCATTGGCAAGTGGCGGTTTACCGCTATTACCTAAAATTCCAATCAACACCGGACCTCCAGCATTATTTACAAATTGCCATTCAACATCTGCCCTAGCAATGTAGAATAGTGTGGCAAATAATGCAATGATCTTCATCTTTCTAGAATCGAACACCTTGCACTGGGCAACATTTTTTGCATTTGGGTTTTTTATATCAAGTAACTGTAAGGATAATGTATGATAACTTCTATATTTAGCAATAGCAAAAAACAAGCAATTATCTTATCTTTTTATTGCGTGAATTGGAAATTCCAAATTTTTATTTTCTTTTTATGTTAATGCTACAATTAATTCAATTTTATTAAATTGAAAATTCTAGGTTTCTATTTTCCTTTCATGATTATATTAAATGCTAATCTATTTCATTATCTTAGAATGGTGTGATGCAACTATACCTATTAAATACGCAATAAATTAAAACAAATTGTTTTCTGGAATTATATATGATAAGAAATACAAATATTTCTAAACCAATTCGTAATTGATAATAAGAAATAATGAATGGGAATGAGTGTAAAATTATAAAAACAGTTCATTTTAATAATACAAACTGAAAAATATGAATAAATGAATGTCAAATGTCGTTGATAATATATATTGCCTTATTTTTATTAATCAAATTAATTATACAGCAATAAAGCAACGATCAAATTTTAATTAACCAACTTGCTGTGAATGTATAAGAAAATAGTTCTACAATAACAGCTCAATTACACATAGGCTCAGAAACAGTTCGTTTGTGACTCAATTTAAAAAATACATTCCCAATGCAATTTGAATTGGTTCGTTATTTTCAATAATTGTTTTGATGGCAAGTATTCTTCCAAAACTGTCCCCAAACTGTTGTAATGGCATCATTGAATAAGAATTTAAAGAATATAATGACATGCCTGATGCAATAAGTTTTAAAGCGACGTAGTTGATGAAAAAGCGTCATTGTTCACCGGTAGAAGTCGTCAAATTTTCTGCGACTGTATGTAAGAAAGTAATTTGGTAACTACCATATATTTTAATTACATATTTGAATCGACCGCCAATGATTGTTGAATATAGGCAACTTTGTTTACAATTACCAATTTTCAATCCGCATAAAATTAATTTGTGTCTATGCTAAACGCTGATCTAGTTTTGCTACCGTCACACAGGTGGCGCCAATGTGCAACAAATTGCAACTTATATGCTTGTTTTTTGAATGTTTTTATTTTTTTACCACTGTAAATAAATGAAAATGATTGACATAATAGTTGATTTTTATGTAAAATTAAATTTTTGCGTCGAATGGCGAGGTGGAAATTGTAAAATAATAAAAAAGAGTAGAGGAAAATTGTGAAAAACATGAATTTTCACCATAAAATGCCTCGTAACTTTATTCCTATGGGAAATTTCAAGCAGCTGACCACGCCAATCGTTTTAGAACGACGCAATACCCCTTATACAAAGTTTGAACAAAATCGCTGCTTCATCAAAAATCGCAAAAATCGTAAATTCGTAATTGCCGTTTTTTTGGCCAAAAAATTTTTTTTTTTTTGATTCTTTCACTTTTTAGCATACCATCTTGTAGGGGACCCTAATCAAAATTGCTGAGCCAATTTTGAGCCCTCTAGTCCAATTTTAAGCGGGCCTACGGGCTTCTTATATACCCATAAATGACCGTTATTTTTCGAAGAAAATCAACTTTCTATTTTGGAAAATTTGAGCTTGGGATCTCGTAGGGGATACGAAAGTATATCACTACTACGAGTTTGAGCCCAATTGCTCTATTCTAGCAAAAATTACAGCTTCTAAAACCGGCGCATCGACCAAAATTTTTAAATCTTAAGGCCTTAAATCTATTTATTATTGTATTTCTCTATATAATTGAACTGTTTTGTTGAGATTCTATGCATTATAATTAATAATATATCCCTAAATTGTTTGTAAAATTTGAATTAATTGGTATAGGTAATTTAATGTACACAAATACAAGTTCCAAACTTGATTTATAGCTACGCTAACAGCGGTTATAGTTTTGCTACGATCATACAGATGGCGATAGTGCTCTTTATAAATTTGTTTGTTATTGTAATTTGTAATTACATCTCTGTTATTTAAGTTATTAAACTATTTAGTTTTGATATTATTGGTTACTAATATTTTCTATTCTGCGAATTTTTAAAAACATCGCTGACCGGTAAAAATTACCTAACCTCAAATTTTGTGTTTATTTTGCCATGTCTTATAAAAAGACTTGGTTTAAAAAAGGTCCCAGAGTTAATTCAGAAAATAAAGTGATATGCCGATACGAGATCACACCTTGCTATGGGTATCCTGGCTTTCAGTTATATTTTTCCGAGATTGGTATATTTTTGCAATGTTATTTACTGCACAACTATTTACTTTATGATTTTAGAACCCGAAGAAAGAATAAAACTAATCGTTAGGAAGACGCAAACATTCCAGTCATTTATTTACAGTCACTCAGCGTTATTTCCATACGACGGCATTCAAAAAAATTGCAGATTTTATGTTGATTACGCCGAGCTTCTGAGAGATGTGGAGTTTAATAGGGAATGGCCTGAATTCCAGGTGGAAATTATCGAAAACACCGAGGAATGTTTATTATACATGGGACTGGCTATGCATCAAGTTATTACAAAGGAGAATACAAAGTCACAGGAAGCTAAAAACGTATTGTTGCCTATAATAAGATGTGGACTAGAAAATTATGATGTTATTACTCCAATTAGGGATATTAATTCATCAACCCACGGTAATACTTACAATATACTCTCCCTGTCCCATAATGCATTAATTTATTTGTATTTCTCAATTAGGCAACTTAATTTCTATACGTGGCACTGTAATTAAAGCCAGTGGAAATCAGTTGGAAACAACACATATTGAATTCAAATGCAACACCTGCACGGGTACACAACTGGTAAGGCAACCGAACGGCATTTACACCGTTCCGAAGAAATGTTCCAGTAAGGGATGCTATGCGAAGAGTAATTTTACACCGACATTGGGTAAAAATACACGTACGGTTGATTTTCAACTCATCAAAGTGCAGGAATTAGTGAGTGAAACGGCGGAGGAAGCTGGAAGGGTGCCGAAGAATATTGAATGCGAATTAATTGCTGATTTGGTGGATGTTTGTAAGCCGGGTGATGATGTTACCATTATCGGTGTAGTCAAGGTAGGCATTTCAGTCGTATACAGCTAGGGTGGGCAACCTTTTTAACATGGCGAGCCAAAGTGAGGACATAAATTTATATTTGGGAGGCCGTTTTGATGAAAAAACACTAAAAGATCACTATGTAAATCAAAAATTTATTGAAAAAATACCAGATTTACACTTTTTTCCATCCTTTTGTAAAAGGGTATGAAACGAGTAGCAACAAAGCAGACACATTGCGATTAGATTATTGTTTTTAAACTATTATTGTCATGTTAGTGGCGCGTTGTATTTGAAATTGGGAATTTTGTTTGGCCAGTACAGTTCGAGCGAAACATAAAAACTTGTATACGATGTAAGAGCTGCATAATAAACTTATGGCGTCATTATATGCGTCCTAAGTTAACGCATGAGTTTATTTTTGCTGCTTCCGTACGCACGAGTTGTACTGCCTCACTATAAACGCATCCTTGCTATGCTAATTGTAGGCGAGGAATACTAAGGATCCAAAGCAGCCAAGTTTCTATCAACTGTACCTAAGCGTTGTTTTCTTGAAGAATGAACGCAATCAAGTAAATGAATCAGAGGTGCAGTTTTCGTTTAACACCGCCGATTATGTGGCAATACAGGTAATTCTAATTTAAATTTAAATCCATATAGCAGAATTGTGGTTTGTTTTAATTGTAGAAAATCAACGCCGAGCCAGATTTGTTTCGCTATCTGGTACAATCGCTTTGTCCTGGAATCTATGGCCATGAAATAGTCAAGGCAGGACTATTACTTGGCTTATTTGGCGGTACGAATACGAACGAATGTCGTTCGGAATCGCATATTCTACTTGTTGGCGATCCCGGTTTGGGCAAGAGTCAAATGCTGAAAGCGTGCTGTAATGTAGCGCCACGAGGTTTTTACGTATGCGGCAACACCAGTACCACATCCGGATTAACCGTCACGATGACGCGCGAGGGAGGCGATTATGCGTTGGAGGCTGGCGCACTGGTGCTCGCAAACAACGGTTGTTGTTGCATCGACGAGTTTGATAAAATGAAAACCCAACATGCGGTAGGTTTAAAGCAGTGGTTTCCAACGGATGGGGAGCAAAAATTGGAGCATAATTGTATCTCTTTATAATTTTGTACGACTCTTGTATGCGTAACGATTATTTCATAACAGAAAGGAGGTCAAAATTTTTAAAAAGTTGGAAATCATTCGTTTAAAGTGTAAAGTTGATGATATTGTAATGTTTTTGTATATAGTGTTTGTTGGAAGTCATGGAACAGCAAACGATTAGCATCGCCAAAGCGGGAATTACCTGTTCGATATCAACGAAAGCATCGATATTAGCGGCTGCCAATCCGATCGGCGGTCATTACGATAAGGACAAGTCGATCAGTGAGAATTTGAAGATGAGCTCGCCGTTGCTAAGTCGCTTCGATTTGATTTTTATATTACTGGACAAACCGAACGAGGTAAATATAAATGTTTATTGACGCTGCGTTGCAACAACAAAGTTTGGGTGATGTCAGATCAATATCTTCCGGAGTTGTGCATTTTTAACTACTCTCTTTTAGTTTAATGAAAAGCTAATTTAAAGGTGCTACAATCTTAAAGCAACTTTATTGTTTGAAACGATTTGCTAGTATGATGTTAATCTAATTTATTATCAGACCTCCTTAAGGTGTTAGCTTTACCGCCATATTTGTTGCAATCTAGTCTTACTTTTACTTTACTTTATTATGGTTATTTTCAGGCGCATGATAGACAAATATCGAATCATATACTAGCACGACGATTTGGTTTAGAAACACTCCCACCGAAAAGTAACACATCCATGAATTCGTCCGAAAATTCTCAATTGGCGTAAGCATCATCCCCCGTTCAAATCCCAAAATTATCAAATGATTCATTTTCTTATTGATTTATTATTGATGTAGTAATAGATTGAGGGTGGATTACGGCGAGCGCATCGATCATTTACCGCACGCTCTCTTCCGCAAATACATCGCCTACGCACAGAAGTACGTCAATCCGAAGCTATCATCGGGCGCGTGTCGCGTGCTCAAGCAATTCTATTTGGAGCTGCGTCGCAAGTACTCATCGACCGATTGCACGCCCGTCACTGCGCGCCAACAGGAATCGCTGCTACGTTTAACGCAGGTTAATTATATTGGATACGAGGATGGTTTGAAAAGTGTCAAGTTTTCTTAAATTTTGCCTATTTTTTCGCTTCTTTTATGCGTTTTTTTGCATTTTTTTCGTGATTTTATGCTTCATTTACAAAAGGTCAAGCAAAACGGGCGATAAAATCCACAAAAGATTCGATAAAGTGTGAAAAACTGAAAAAATAGAGCGAAAGTTGAGAGAAAGAGTAAAAAAGAAACCACAAAAAAAGAAATTTGAGCGAAAATAGAGAATATTGCCGAGAAATGAAAAAGATTGAGGGAAAGAGACTAAAAATCGTCATGAAAAAAAAAACAAGCAAAAAATATGTTACTAAAGCTTGAAACTTTACAGACCATCCACGTATAATTCACCTGCAAATTGAAGTTGATAAAAAATAAATTTATAATTGGTTGCAGGCGCGTGCTAAATTGGAATTACGCGAAGAGGCGACGGAGGAGGATGCGCGCGAAGTAATTGAAATAATGAAATGCTGTCTAATTGATGTGCTTACCGATGAGAGCGGAAATCTGGATTTAACGAGATCGCAGGCGGGCACCGGAATGAGCAAGAGCAAGAAGAAGTTGGAGTTCGTTAAGCGGCTGCAAAGCAAGTCGCACGAACTGGAACGGCCCGTGCTTTGGCTGAGCGAAATTCGTGAAGTCGCTGATGGACTGAGCATCGCCGGGCCGGAGTTTCGCAATCTCATCGAATCGCTCAATATACAGGGTTATTTACTGAAAAAGTCTGGCAGTAAATATCAGGTTTGTGTGTCAGACATGCTATAACAGATTAGTGATTCAAAATCGTGACGGAAAGAAAGGTAGATTGAGTTTAAAGTTGGATCTGAACATTTGAAGATTGAACATAACTACCACTGACCAACATCAATCGTATATCAATATAATTTGAGGCAAACGTTCGAGGGTGCTGCACTCATTGTTTGAATCCAGGGTAAAATAATCATTATTCTATTTGTAAATATTGGGGTGATGGATAATTATTGCTGCTTTATTTTTCGTTGAATAAATTGATGTTTTATGTCTGTCAAACGCCATGCAGCTGAAAAAGGTAGAGGACGCCCATTTTAAAACTCTTGAACCCTCTTTCAACTTGGCTTATACTAATTGCTTCCTCCTTAAGTCTGTCTAAAAGTGTTATAATATGACGAAACTTATGAAAACGGCACAAAAACCACATTTTTCAACTAAGTTAAGTCATGAAGAAAAGAACGCAATAATTATGCATCAACCCTATATAATAAATATTTACCGATTTACGAAAAAGTTGCCCCAATTATAATTTAGGTTAAAACGTTGCAACATTTTGGACTATTTTTTAATAAAAGTTGTTACCTGAATATTTTTGACAGTTGCTTTGTTGTAGTGGTTTATACCGTTTATATGCAAAAGTGATTTAGTTCATTATATAAAAGTTGTTTAATTTTTGTACTTTATATACTTACATTTTTAAAGTTATCGTTATTTCATTTGTTGTGATCTCAAATTAATATAGTTTTTTACATATTATATATTTTTTTAATTTAATAGGATAAATAGAAGATTTAGGTTATGTATAATTGAATTATTGCAATTATGAGACTTGCCTTGCTTTATTCCTATAACTTTTTTGAATGCAAATGTAAATCAGAATTAGCAGAATTGTCTAACAAAACTATATCAGAATGAATAGTCTAGCTATTGCAATATGTGTGGCGCTATAGGACATTCCAATAGAATATCCAAATTATTATAAAATTCGTATCTGGTTTTCATTTATTTCATCAATTTTGCGTTAAGTAACAATATCTATAGTCGGCTTAGATTTTGATTTGACGTACCATTGAACACTTCCACCAATTATTTTCAAACTTACAAGTCACATGTTTGACAAATGAAAATAATCAACGATTTTGAAAGACGTTGTGGTGTTGAAGCGACAAGTTCAGAATAAGTTTGCGCATTAAATAGTAACTTAAAAAGTTGTTTGATCGCTGGTGGTGCGAAGATGAATGTAACGTCGGCAGGTGAGGAAATATGCATTACCGTAGATAATCTAATTTAAATAATCTATCATAATGTAAATGGTTTGCGAGAGCGAAAATCGGGGGCGCGTAAAATGCAAGTCATGATGTAACAAATTGCACCACATTAATACGCTCTTGTCATACGTAACGCACACGAATATTAACGTAATTGTCTTACAAATAGCCGGCATTATATCGTTGCTGGAGGAACCGCAGTCGGAGATAAAAAGCTTTGCATTGAATCGGCTTGATAGCATCGTTGATGAATTCTGGCCGGAGATATCAGACGCCATCGAGAAAATGTAACCAATTTTAATATGCAAATTAATATATATTATACATACAACTACTTACTATTGCAGTGAGAAATTGCACGAGGATGAGGCGTTTAAGCAGCGCGAATTGGCTGCACTCGTCGCCAGCAAGGTTTACTATCATTTGGGATCCTATCACGACTCGTTGAGCTTTGCATTAGGCGCCGGACAATTGTTTGATTTAAACTCGCACAGCCAATATGTGCAAACGATCATTGGTAAGATATTTCAATTATCGCATGATCAAGAATTATCTTCGTGTCATGTAATGTATCGAATGGTCGAGATCATCACCAGCAATTTTCGGAGCAATAAGAATGAATTCAATAAATGACAGTTGAAATAAATACGCTAATTAAACATGTTGAAGCAAAGTAGTAATAAATAATAATTTTCCTTCAGATAATAAAATCAAGGCCGGGCTTTCCATTAAAAGGCAAATTATTATACAATTTGTCTTTGAATTATGTATGTTTATTTTGTGTTTTTGTGCCGACAGTCAATTATAGACTTTGCCTCTTTCTATTCATTTCCCAAAATTCTAACCTCAAAGTATGTACGATTAGCCGGATTAGCTGTTTATTATGAAAAAAATAGAAACTGTCAAAACTCTCGTATAACGAGCATAATTCATGAACTATTCACTATGTGAAACAGTTTTCAAGGTAAAAGTCAATAATTTGTTCCATACCATTCAAAATTACCAAAAATGCAACATTCGTTAAAAATATCAGATATAACGTGAATGCTTACCTCTTTATGTAGTTCATCATGAGAATACAATCAAATCCCGTAATATTCATTTCACAACGGCAGTTATTAAACGAAGTACTCGTTATGTGAAGCAGTGAAGTGATTTTGGCCTATTTTTGAAAAAAAAAATTAGTCAAGTCATTGCAAAATTGGTTGAATTTTAACACGAAATACTTCTACATTGTTTTGAAGATTCTCCCGAATGAATATTGCAACAGTCTAAACAGGATTTCCTAATATTGCGCTTAAAGATTTCGTTGGTAAGCAATTGTTGCTTATTAATATTTTGTAGGTTACTGTTAGAAGCTGTAGATATTTGATTATTGTTTTAAATTCAAATCGTGAAAGGAAAATTACTATTTCTCACTAAGCGAAACAGTTTTCAATGTAATTGTCAATCATTTATTCCATCTCACCAAAAAATTGAGAAAATCCTAGAGTTTTTAACACGAATTGCGAATGCATTATTACAAAGTTTCTCCTGAATGAATGTTGCAACATTCTAAACAGGATTTCCTAATTTTGAGCTTAAAGATTGCTACTGGAAGCTAGAGATGCTTGATTTTTGTTTTATTTTTAAATCGTTGAATGTAAATAGTTTAGTAATTGCAAAAAAGCTAGAATTTTCAATTAAATTATGAATCATGATATTGTGCTATACGAAACGCTCATTATTATACCAAGTTTGATTATATTTGGTTGATAGAACGTAAACGCATCAGCACACACTATCAATTTATTTATTTATTTATTTTTTCAGCGAAATGCATTGATTGCTACACGACACTGCGCTTAGCGTTGGTTGATAGAAAAGAAAAAGTGTCGATTGATGAACGGTTGGAATTGATCGTCAATCGCATGTTTCAATGTTGTTTAAACGATAATCAGTTTCAACAAGCACTTGGCATCGCTTTGGAAACGAGACGTTTGGATATTTTTCAAGCAGCGATTGTTCGCAGTGGCAACATGTATGGGATGTTAAAATATGCTTACGAGGTATTTTCTTCTTTGTTTGTGATGTAATTAGAGTCGCTGCTATAAGGAGCAGCCAGCAGTATAAAGTGTGCTCGCTTTTGATTTTCTTTTTTTTTGCCTCGAAGGTGTCGATGAGCCTGATACAGAATCGCGCGTTTCGCAATACGGTGCTGCGCGATCTGGTCGAATTGTATCGCAGCCTGGCGACGCCCGACTACATCAACGTCTGCCAGTGTCTGATCTTTCTTGACGATTCGCAATCGGTGGCGGAAATTTTGAACCAGCTGGCGTACGGCGAGATGGAGGATCAATTAACCGCTTATCAAATTGCATTTGATTTGTATGAATCGGCGACGCAAGAGTTTTTAACGTTGGTGATTGATGCACTACATCAATCAAAAGAAAGTGTTGTAGCTGCCAATGTTGGTCCTTCAAATCAATCCAACATTCAACCGAATGTTAGTAATAGTACGATTGTAAGTTGTGTTGTGATAAATGATTATTAGATTAGTCCTTCGGCCGCTTCTTATCTACAGGGTGTACGCAAAGTTTTCACCTTTTTATTTGAAACGACAAGTTACTTTGTAAATTTAGTATTAAGCCCAAATTTTAATCCACTCAATTAATACATTTAAAAAGCTGAAAATTCTTTAAATATTTTCTTTTAATTTAAAAAAATTAAGTTATTGAGAAATTAAACAAAAAGTAAATATTATAAAAGCACGAAAAACTCCAACAATATATTGATGTGTTTTTAGCTTCTTATATATAAAAGGGATGTATGAGTACCTACCTATATATTATTTAACAAAAAAACATTATATAAAATTTACCTATATTTTAAATTAGTTACGCATTTTATTATTTAATAATATTTCGAAATTCCATATCCGTGTTTTGAATAAATAATAACGATTTGTTTTTTGAATATTTGCAGAATATGAAGGAGTATAGCAATAATATCAATAAATTGAAGACGATATTATCCGGCGAAATATCAATTTTATTACATTTGCAATTTCTAATTCGCTCAAATAAAACCGATTATCTGATATTGAAACATACGAAGGAAGGTGTTAGAGCGAGTATTTGTCACACCGCTATTGTTATTGCTAATGCGTTTATGAATTCTGGCACAACCAGCGATTACTTTTTGAGGTAAGATTAAAAATTCTCTTATTTTATTTTCTGTTTTCTTCTTCTTCCTCTTTTTTCTATAAAGATTTTTAATCTTTATGCAGCAGATATAGGCTTAGCGCAAAAACTTTGAATGTTTGTTATTTTAAGTGCTTCAAGTTTTCATATAAACGATAAAATGTTGCTGTACGNCTTCTTCCTCTTTTTTTCTATAAAGATTTTTAATCTTTATGCAGCAGATATAGGCTTAGCGCAAAAACTTTGAATGTTTGTTATTTTAAGTGCTTCAAGTTTTCATATAAACGATAAAACGTTGCTGTACGGAACTATATTTTCACTTCTATAACTGCCAAATCTAAAGATGCTGTATCAAGAAGGATGTATAACATACTGAAATAAATAATTGTTAGTATGTGAGGTAAATACATCAAAACAGCAATGGTGATCAACTTTTGTACATAAGAGCTATTTTTGGGCTTAAAAATAAGTCGTAATCGACTTGTCGCCATCAAACGTATGTAAAATTCACAATAACTTAACTGGCTAGCTATTTCTGAATGTCTTGAAGAAAGGAATTATTGGTTGTTAAACATAATATTGATTATATTTGCATCCTATAAGAAATAATTTAAATTTTTATGCATTATTGTGTTGTTGAAGTAAAGTACCTATGCATCTTTAGTTAGTTAAAAATGCGAGAGCAAAGAAAAATGCTGCATTGCATTTTGCTGTGATTGTTGGAAAAACTAGCTTTGTCAAATAGAAAGCGTTGCGGCAATTTTTAGGCCAATTGATTTTATTGAACACAATAAGCGACTTTGGCGTTTTATTATTAATTTCGCCGGCATTGTGTGTAAAATTCACTCATTTTACCGGTGGTTTTGAATGGAGAAAAAAATTGCAAAATAAATTCTTCATTTCGAATTTTAAAATCAAATAAATTCAAATCAATGTTGCAGCAAACAAGCGCGCTTCGTTTTCATAAATTAATATAAAAAGAAATGAAGAATTAATCAATTATGTATTCTCTCCTAATATTGTTTATAAATTTGTTCAACGCGTGCCCTCGTGCTCAATGTCTCGACGTGTTGACTCGCAGAATTCTTCCAGCCATTCAATTAATTCTACATCAATGATGAAAACGTAATGCATAGCATTTGAAGGTGGTGATCGAAGTCTCTCGTGCACGTGCGACGGCTTTTGCACATCTCTCGATTAAACGCGAAACGACGACAGAGAGCGTATCAAAAATGCTCACTATTGTCGAACTTCTTCTTCTTCTAATACCGACTCCATGTGCACTAATGAAGGTTGGCTGTAACCATTGCAAATTCATCTCTATCCTTGGCTTTTCTTTTAAGTGTCTGCGTGTCTAACCTGGTCCAGTCGAGAATGTTTTTCAACAATATTTGTCGCCTACTAGGACCCCGCTTTCCTTCGATTTTATTCTTCATAATCAGCTGCAACAACTCGTATTTATTGTTTCGAAAGTATATGTCCCAAATATGATATCTTTCTCCTTTTAATTGTGGTCAAAAGTTCTCTGTCTCCTCCCATCCTGTGCAACACAATTTCATTCGTAATATGATCTGTTCATGGTATTTTTAATAGTCTCCTGAAAAGCCACATCTCAAAAGCTTCCAGCTTTCTCAGTAAGGTGACATTAACAATCCAAGCTTCGGCGCCATAAAGAAGAACAAAGTAACTATAAGATTTAACTATTCCCGAATTTGTAATTTGAGTCGTTGGTTAGTCAAAAATTGCCTCATCTTTAAAACAGTTGTTCTTGATTTCTTTATTCTTGATCGAATTTCTGATTCCGGATTTAAATTTTCAGTAATCCAGACTCCTCAGTATTTAATTTTGTCCACTTGTTTAATATATTCATTTCTTATCTGGATTCTTGTTATGACTTTACCCCTCTTACTAATAACCATGGTTTTTGTTTTCCTTGCATTTATTGTTAAAACAAATTTTGCAAATCTTAAATTTACAACATAAATCATTTTGTTTGACGACAATGCGTCTTATTAATCATATATTGGAAAANGATTCTTGTTATGACTTTACCCCTCTTACTAATAACCATGGTTTTTGTTTTCCTTGCATTTATTGTTAAAACAAATTTTGCAAATCTTAAATTTACAACATAAATCATTTTGTTTGACTACAATGCGTCTTATTAATCATATATTGGAAAAGTTTCTCCGTCAGCATTAAATATTTTTGATTTCAAAATTGAATTACAATTAAATTTTTGCCGAAATATTTTCCAGCACGGACGGACACATTGTCGCATTTTGTGTTTGTGCTTGCGCTTAATTTATTTAAAATTAATTTTGCGTTTTTCTAGANAAATTTTTGCAGAAATATTTTCCAGCACGGACGGACACATTGTCGCATTTTGTGTTTGTGCTTGCGCTTAATTTATTTAAAATTAATTTTGCGTTTTTCTAGATTGCGCACACAACACGTAATGCCATATTTCATATCCATGACAGCTGTAAATGCGACATTTCATATACCGAGCGGAGACATAGGACTCAGTGTGGATTGTATACATGGACTTACCACTTTTATTCCGTCTAATAATCTCTTGAAGTACGAAATGTGCGCCGCACGTCCTTTTCCTCCTTTCTCTCGCAAACTAACTATTTGTTTAGATAAAACGGATTGAAGTCTGCCCTTCTTTACTTACTTTCGCTCCTCGTTCCCTCCATTTCGAAGAGCGGCCCGTATTAATTGTCTAGGCGCGCAAAACTTTTACGCGTTTTAAGCGTCCAAGATGGATGATGGGAGGAGGCAAGGCACAGAGGCAGGCTATAGTTTAATTAACGATACAATCGCTTTATTATTACTATAATTGTATTATTCAAAGTTTCATCAAATGCATAAAACTTGGGGGCGCACGTTTATTTTGCGCATGCACAATTTAATACCGATTGCGATTTTACTGAATTGGCTAATAAGTTATGCTCCTATTAAATTAATTTTTTTTTGGGCAAAATGATTTATGTTTTAAAGATTTTGTCTACAAAATGGTATCTAAAGAAAGAATGAACAATTTTAGTTTTCATGAGTGGCGTTTTAAAATTTTAAAAATAAAAAGTGAAAAAACCACAATTTAAAGAGTTTCTTTTGAATATTGATATTACACATATATATAATGTAGCCTTAAATATAAAGCATGACTTAAAAGATGAAAAAATGATAAATTAAAATCAGCTAATGCTAAAATTCTTACTATTAACCCTAACTGTCTTAAAGTAGATAAAGCAATAATTTTTTTTAAATCAAATTCAAAGTTAGCTCCCAACCCAGCTATAAACATTGTTAAACATCCTATAATTATTAAAAAAGAAAACTGAATTTCTCTAAATAATTTTGAAAAGCGAATTATAAGATAAACTCCAGCTGTAACGATGCAATCAAATTTTTCGCTGAAATTGAACTAGGTTTACATTCAAACTAACTTACATTATGTTTCTATCGATTCACAAAAAGTCACATTAATAATATTGATAAGAGACGAAATATTAAGTATAATGTTTGTCGAAAATGAAATCACTTTTTAGCCAACCCAATAAAAGTGCACAAAATATAATTAGTAAAGGTGACGATTGTTTCGAGTTAATTCTATTCTTCTAACCCATCTCTGGGGAACAATTTAATAGGCATGTATAGAATTCTTAACAATGTAAATATTAAATCATATTATAAACGACTTGTTGTAGTAATCGTCATTATTCATTACAAAATAATACGTTTTTGTTGATTTTAGATTACTCTTTGCATGCAAACATGCAGTTTCAAGTCGACAAAAGTGTGTGAGCACTTTCGACACCTTTTCACGTTTAATCGAGCTGCCAGAGCCCCGGTGGCACGTGCTTGAGACTTCGATCACCACCTTCGAAATGCATTTCGTTCAACAGTGTGATGCAGAATTAATTGAATCGTTGCAAGTAGTAGTGTCGTATTCGAGTCGAGGTCGGCAAGGGGGGTGAATTTCCACCACCCAGACATTGAACTTTTAAGAAATGTGTAATAAACAACAACTGAGACTGTGGGAGCATTGTATTGGGTTGAATTTATTTTGAAAAATACTAAATTTATGTATTTTTTTAATTCATTCTGTTAATAATAATAATAGTACAAGGAGTCTCAAATTTAAAGGCGTTAAAGCTATCACAAAGCGTTTCTGGTAATAACAATTTATTTTTCTAGTTCAGTATGTAGTATCATTGATTATTTGATGAATTTCACTGAATTTTAGTGTTTTTCATTGATTATTTGATGAATTTCACTGGATTTCAGTATTTTAACTGTTTATTCACTGAATTTCAGTGTTTTTCATTGATTATTTGATAAATTTTACTGAATTTCAGTGTTTCACTGTTTATTTCATCTATTCCATCTCTTATTCTCTTATTATTTTAAAATTATGCCATTAAGTTGGTCACAATCGGCATCTATTCATAATATTTCTCGTGCATCGAATTTGTTACCAATTTCATGATAACAGCGTACTACCCGCTGCGATCTCACTGACATAGACCTATTATGGACAGATTAATACTGCACGTGCCGAAGAGTTGATCATATTTTACTTACTAAGAATTGTAATATGCTATCAGACAGTTGTCATGTGTTCTAGGTGTGTTGCACACATTGCATAAACATTTTTTAAGTGCATTGTCAGAGAGCGTCTGATGTTAGAGACCGAGATCCTGCATCGGAGCTTTAATCATATTGTTTATTTTATATTTAAATTCAAGCGACGAGGACATTTCGAATCGGTAATTTTTCATTGTTGCTTGTAAAATTTAATGTATGTGTAAATTTTGTGACAATTAATTTAAAAATTGTTATATGTTATTAGAGAGTTAATTATAAATGCATAGAATGAGAGAGATTTTTAGAGAGTGTCGATCTTAGAGACCGAGAGCTTTTTGTAAATTACTTTTTCTATATTTTAATTCAAGCGAGAACATCTTGAATTAGGCAATACCTTATTGTTGGGTGTAAAATTTAATATGTGTGTACATTTCGTAACGAAAAAATGTTGATTTTTTAGTAATACAAAACTGATCATTTTAATCAAATTGAATTTTTCTAACAACGTGTTGAATCGATAATTTTTCCTTTTTAGTTGAGTGAGTAGAATGTTGATGTATGTGTAAATTTCATAACAACAACAAAAAAAACTTTTGTAACTCTTGTTTGAATTCAAACAAAAGCGACGACGACGATGTTACAGTTTGTTTTTTTTTGTTGTAGAGAAAACTTGGAGTGGTTGTCGCGCGCCGTAAATTGGTCGAAGATGACGGCGGTGGCGTCGCTCGGCGTGATACATCGCGGCCACGAAAAGGACGCACTCAACTTTATGCAAACCTATCTGCCGAAGGAGAGTGGCCCGACGGCCGGCTATACGGAAAGCGGCGCGCTCTATGCGCTCGGCTTGATTCATGCGAATCATGGCGCAAAGATCATTCCGTATCTGATTCAGCAGCTGAAGGATGCGCCGAACGAGATTATCAAGCATGGCGGCTGCTTGGGACTCGGGCTGGCGGCGATGGGCACGTGCAGCGATGATATCTACGAGCAGATCAAGTTCAATCTGTTTCAGGACGATGCGGTGGTGGGCGAGGCGGCCGGCATCGCCATGGGCTTGGTGATGTTGGGCTCGAAGAATGCGAATGCTATCGAGGATATGGTTGCTGTAAGTATTCTTATTCTACAATATAGTATTAATACGTAGATCAAAAGTTTCAAACTTTTTTAAAAATTTATTTGTTTTACAATTTGACGTTTCTTGCATATTTTTTTATTTTTTTGCTGTTTGTTGCAATTTTTCTATTTTTTCTCGCATGTTTTGGTTTTCATGTTCAGTTCGTTTTAACATTTTTTTATTCCTCATTGCATAAAACACAAAAAATACACTAAAAACGCAAAAGAAGCAGAAAAAATACAAGAAAATCGAAATATATTTAAAAAAATCGTGAAATTTGATAAATTTATATATACTTTTTGTTGGTTTATTGTTGTTTTTGCAAAAAAACACAACAAAGTAGCAAAAAATAAAAATGAAACGCAAAATTCGGGAAATTTTCAGACAATTCTTGTACACACAAAAACTAAAAAGGTGAAGGATTTGTTGTTTAATACATAATTCTACAATTTAAAATCAAATTTATTTTTTAGTGCTTAAGAAAATTTGTTCTGTCTAAAACTTAATTGTGTTGCCTTAGCCATTTTATCTTTTTTTCGCATGCGGCACTGCACTGCGAAAGCTTTACCGCTTAAAAGAAATCACGCGTTTGCCACCACGTGCCTTGCGTTTTTAATTACCAACAATCTACGAGTGAGTTCAATTTGTAGTAAATGCAACAATAACAATACTGCTAGAATAAATTGTGTAGCGAATTTACTTTCTTATTTGGTCTACAGCGCCTTAAGAAAGATGGAAAAGGTTAATATTCCTTTATTTGCACAATGCATAGTATTGTAGGCGCACATCGATCTTCATCCTATGCCAGGGAAACAATTTTTACGTGTAAAATTTATACCCATCTAACTGTTGTTTTGTTGGTGTGGTTGGTAGTAAAGTTCAAAACCGGCAGATGAGTTTTTTTTTTCTATTTCTGTTGCGGTTTTTGTTTTGTGTCTGGGTTGTTTGTTTTTCATATCATGCACATTCTATAGTATTTATTCAATTTAATACGCATTTAAGCCGATTAAGAAATTGTATTTGTTATAAAGCATATCGATGTTTCAGGAGATTGCAAAGCTATGTAATAACAATAATGTATCAAAATAATGATAGAGTAAGGTGGAAAATTATTTAACTTTAAGCTCAGTTTAAATTTGTGTTTGATTTTAAATTGTTAGCGTTGATTTTAATTAAACAATCAAAGTTATTGAATTTGCACTGGGCAGTTTAATGGCGCTTTTTTATAAGAAATGGAATTTTATATTGAAATTGATGAATTTTAACTTCAAATTTGCGAATTTTTTGAACCTAAATATGCTAATTTTGGAATTTTAATTTAAGCTGTGATCAATTTGTTTCTTAGGATGCTATAAAATGCGCAACAATGCGATATGGAACTTGATTGAACTTTGTGTGACACTAGGTACCAAATATATAACAGATTTAATAGAAAACCAACACTTAAATCAGAATTTACTAATTATTAATTCATTTTTGAGTCATATTGATATATAAACATTTATGATAATTTTAGTGTTTTAATTTACAGATTTTATCTGTCTACAATTATTCATTAGAATTCAATAAAAAGGAAGCTTTACCATTTTGCATAGTGTTGTCAAAAAATATATCAATCATCATATTTGAAGTAATTTTTCGAAACATTTATTTGCTTTTATTAATCAACGTTAGCAGATTGATGTTTTTTCATTCCTCATTGCATAAAACACAAAAAAATACGCATGAAACGCAAAAAAAGCAAAACAAAAACAAAAATATCGTAAGAAAATTTAAAAAATTATTAAATTTGATAAATTTAAACCAATTTTTTGCAAATTCTCCTGTTATTTTCCACTAGGTTCCAAATATATAACAGATTTAATAGAAAACCAACACTTAAGTCAGAATTTAGCAATTATTTATGCAAAGTTTTAATGATTAATTCATTTTTGGATGATATTAATATCTTAACATTCATGATAACTTTAGTGCTTTAATTTATAGATTTTATTTGTCTGTAATTGTTCATTAGAATTCAATGAAAAGGATTGCATAGTGCCGTCGATAAATATATCAATCATCCTTTTAGCTAATTTTTCCAAACATTTATTTGCTTTTATTAACCAACGCTAGCAGATTGATGTTGAATGAGCGCGCTTTTTTATTTATTAATTTTCCAGCGCAATAATAGTTTATTCCGGCGCATTCACCAAACAATTAAAATCATATCACCTACGCCTGCCTCGAATAAACACGCTGTTATTTCTATTGTTTTATTTCAGCGTGTAAACTGTAAAACATATGGCAGTTATTATGATTATTATTATTATACAACAACTATAACGTCTCCAAATGCTGGTGTTAGCTAACTAAGCCAGTTCGCCGGATGCACAAGAATGCTTGTTGAAGGTGAAGTAGATTGAGTGTGTGTGTGTTTGCACCGACTAACCTAACCTACCTTACTACAACCCATACGTCGTTGAGTTTGATCGCATTTTCACTACTCCCCACTTGCTTTTAAACGTTGCTGGTGGCGGCATTATATTTAATGATTATAGGTGACATGTGGCATTTTCATCGACAAAAATTGCAATTATTAGTGATGAAAAAATCAATGACTAATTTCACTATATAGGTATTATTATACATACAATTTACATCGCGCATTTTCTTTCTAAACATTATATATATATTTTTCTATAGAAACTATTAGTTCTTTAACTTTGTCAACATAAAGTATGCTTACCATTTCCTTATTATATTACGGAAAGTTTTCCAATATAGATATGTTACTTTGTTTATGCTTTTACATATTTGCATATAGATTTTCTTTTACAGAAATTTATTTTTACATTGGTTATATTAGGTAATTGGGCCAAAGAATAAAAGTTGTTACTTAACAACAATTATACTTTTTACGTAATGCACCCTAATATTTCTATAATTCGCTCCTAACATTTTTATAGTACATTTTTAAGTGGTAGTGCAGTTGTTAAACGTTGAATATTTTTTAATCATTTTAGATGTTGTTGTAATCCATATTTTAATTACTGCTGATTTGTGTTCTTCTATCTTTATGCGTTTTATGGCGTTTCACGTTTTATAGTTTACTGGCATTATATTTTTCTTAGGTGATTTTTTCTTAAGGCGTTTTTAATGGTCGTTTGCCATTTATTTATTGATATTTTATTTCGTAGCTGGTCAATTTTTATTCTAACACCATTTTTCATATAATATACCGAAGTATTTCTTATTCTTTTTGAGCATTATGCAATCATCGCTTTTTAGTTATAGTATAATACTTTTTTAGTCAATGACCAAATTTGCTGTTAACAAGGCATATTAGCCTAGTTATTTATGACTTTTATTTGTAGGAGCTTTTAGTCGCCATTCGCCTTTTTAATGTCGTTTATGGGAATTTTTGTTGTTGACCTTTTTAAATTTCTTTGCCGATTTTCCAAGACTTGGGCACTTTTTAGTCACTTTTTCTACTTATTGGGCGCTGATTCTTTTATTTAGCTTAATAATATCTGTTTGTTGTTTTAGTTATTGCTCGTTTTTTGTTAGTTTATACATTTTTTCATTGTTACACGACGACCAACCATTTATTTTGTTTAAAAAATCCATGTATGAAATCAAAATTTAAAAAAGTAACTATTTTGTACTATTTGATAAAAAATATATGATTAAGAGATCTAATGTGTGAAATAAATCACTACTTATGTTTCCCCATTGCGCCGAAAGCAGTTGTTTTGAACCGTAAATGATCGGATTTGAAATTTCAATTTTCTATCACCATTTGCACAACATGATTGGAAAATATATGGAAAAACCATATTAAATTAGCAGCAGCTATATGTATGAGCACCACACGTACCCAAACGCACACACACAGATACATACATATATAAAATTAACAACGCTAATTTGCGGTTTGCGCTAATCATGATATGCAAATTGATTTCGAATAAAATTTGCAGCAAATAAAACTATGTGTTGGTTGGTGTGTGTGCATGCTGGCTGGCATGTTGTCATGGAACAACATTTCCTGGTTGTTGTTGCTGATGCGTTGTTGTAGTAAAATTTTCCGTCTGTTTGAACTTCGACAATATGTTTATAGAGAGAGGTGGAGGAGGAGGAGCGAGTTTGAAACCGCATCCAAAACATAGTTTGTGGTGAAGAATGTGCTACTACTACAGAAAATTTCAAAATGTATGAATTTGGTTGCTTTACCACAGATAATTTCACTCGAATCAAAATAATATTAAAATATCGTATATTTGAAGTAAAATGATCATGTTTTGTTTGCGAAACTTTCATAATAATATATTAAACAAAATATGAGATTTTTTGGTACAAAAATTAACATGAATAATGAATATTATATTGTTGTTTGGCGAATTAAAGTAAAAACATAGGTATTTATTTTTGAAATGTATTGAAACAAAACTGAAAGTTATGCATTTGTCTTGCACG
>JARJDW010004337.1:0-39728 GCA_030264715.1 Adinopsis sp. GC000173
AGGACGGCTTTCAACGGGACAAGAATGGCACTTGCATTCCAAAATGCGATTGTAAAAGTAGGTAAATCGCACACTCGATGTGGAGTATAATATATAAAATGCAATTTTAGAATGCGGCAAACATGAGGTGTTCAAGTGCGGCGATTCATGCAAAGAAAAATGCTATCACTACAATGATCCTGTGATGAAGTGCGATGGCGATTGCACTTATGGCTGCTACTGCGAAGACGGATACGTACGCAACGATGATGGAAAATGTATACCAAAATCACACTGCAAACGTAATTCATTATCATTTACTCAGCATCAATATCGAAAATATGATTGATTATTTACAGAATGTGGTCCTTTTGAAGAGTATACGTGCAGTAATACTTGCTTGGAAAAATGCTGGCCGCCGTATATCGCTGTCGATTGTATAAGGACATGCACACCCGATTGCTATTGCAAAGAAGGATACAAAAGAGACTCTAACGGGCGATGTGTAACTTACGAAGAATGCAGTAAGTATTAAAGACATTACTTAATCAATTGATATATTAATTATTTTTATAGGGAGGGGTGAATGTGATAAGAACGAAGTTTCCAGCTGCAGCTACGATTATTTACATCACTGCCCTTGTCCGCAACCAACCGATTATACGGTGGATCCCAATCAACCGTGCACATTCGGCTGCTTCTGCGACGATGGGTACAAGCAAAGCGACAACGGCACCTGTATTCCAGAAAATAAATGTCCAAAACACCAAAGTAGTTAACATACCAATTAAATTAATATGTTACTCTATAATCTACTTTTAGAGTGTCCGGTAAATGAAGAATACAACACCGGCTGTTTTAATCCCTGTACTGAATCATGCAATGCCGCAGTAATTAGGTGTAGAGACATGTGTCGCTTAGGTGGTTGTAAGTGTAAGGAAGGCTACTGTAGAAACAATGAGGGCGTATGCCAAGAGCGTAAGAAAACAATACCTATATCTTGAATTGTTTCATAAATTTACTTTTTAGAGTGTCCTCCCAATGAAGGGCCAGGTTGCGGAAATCCCTGCCTTGATTCCTGCGACAAGTCGAAGATCTGCCCGCAATATTGTATGGTGAATGGATGCTCTTGCCTGGAAGGTTACTGTCGGAACCATAGTGGGAAATGTGTTCCAAACCCATAAAAATAATTACAGTTGTAATATAAATTTTAATAAATGAGATCATTTATAACAATATATTCATTGTCGTGTTTCTTTGGCAACAAGCAACATTGTTAAAATGGAAAACAAAACATTAGCGAAAACACATTTTAAAACAAATTTGTAAGACCTTGCAATACTACCTGCCGCTATGGATGCTACTGCAAACAGGGTTATATACGAAATTCGGCCGGTGTTAGTATTTCATCGCAAGAATGCCCACCTTTACTCGGATAAACATAGTTACATTATAAATTACAATGTATATAAGAAATAATTATGCTGAATGATAAAGAAATATTTGTAAATTTGCACATTGTTTGTAACAATAAACAAGCCACACATACATATTCCTTGCAGATAAAATAGAAACGTGCTTTCAAAATTACATAAATACATAAGCGCTTGTGAGTAAGCGAGTAAGTTAGATTAACAACTTTGCGAAAACATGTTGAATCTATATGTTTATATTTTGCTGATGATAGTTGGTAGTGTTTACTGTCCAGGTTAGGTTTTAATTAATTAATATTTAATAAAATACTACAATTGCATTTCCTTTAGCGCCAATCGCCAAACCACCAAATTGTAATGACTACGAAGAGTATAAATGCAGCACCAGTTGCCAGGAAAAATGCTATCCGAAAGGAGTTGCAGTTAAATGTAGTGGAAATTGTACAAACGGTTGTTATTGCAAGGAGGGCTACGTTCGAGATGATCAAGGAAGCTGCATTACAATAGCGCAATGCAAAAGTACACGAAAATAATAGATTGACAATTAAGTAATTGCGTATTTAACTTTGTTTGTGTTCCAGAATGTAACAAATATGAGGATTATTATAGCAGTAATAGATGCGTGGAGGCATGCAATCATGATAAATGTTCCCCTGATTATGATACTTACGATTGTTACTGCATCGAAGGATTTCTACGAGATCTTAATAGAAAATGTGTTCCAAAGTGCGATTGCGGATGTAAGTATCAACCAATAGATCTACAAACAGAAAATTGCTTAAATTAAATGAAATCGTTTATGAACGTAATTTCAAAAACATGAAATTGTGTTTCAATTTGCAGCGTGTGGCAACCATGAAACCTATCGTTGCAGCAATGACTGTGTGGACGCATGCAACCACGATATCTGTACGAAGGAATGCATCTACGGCTGCTATTGTGAGGATGGCTTCCAACGGGACAAGAATGGCACTTGTATTCCGAAATGCGATTGTAAAAGTAGGTAAAACGCACACTAAAGTGGAAATTAACATAAAAAATGCAATTTTAGAGTGCGGTAAACATGAGGCGTTCAAGTGCGGCAATTCATGCCAAGAAAAATGCTATCACTACAATGATACTGTGGATTGCGTTAACAATTGCACTTATGGCTGCTACTGCGAAAACGGATACTTACGCAATGATGATGGAAAATGTATACCAAAATCACACTGCAAACGTAATTCATTATCATTTACTCAGCATCAATATCGAAAATATGATTGATTATTTACAGAATGTGGTCCTTTAGAAGAATATACGTGCAGTAATACTTGCTTGGAAAAATGCTGGCCGCCGTATATCGCTGTCGATTGTATAAGGACATGCACACCCGATTGCTACTGCAAAGAAGGATACAAAAGAGACTCTAACGGGCAATGTGTAACTTACGAAGAATGCAGTAAATATTAATAACATTATTTAATCAAATAATATATTAATCATTTTTATAGGAAGAGGTGAATGCGATAAGAACGAAGTCGCCACATGTAGCTACGATTATTTACATCAATGCCCATGTCCTCAACCAACCAATTATGGGATGGATCAAAACCAACCGTGCACATTTGGCTGCTTCTGCGACGACGGCTACAAGCAAAGCACCAACGGCACCTGCATTCCAGAAGATAAATGTCCAAAATACCAAAGTAGTAAACAAAGCAAGTAAATTAATATGTTACTCTATCATCTACTTATAGAGTGTCCGGTAAATGAAGAATACAACACCGGCTGTATTAATCCCTGTAGTGAATCATGCAATGCCGCAGTAATGATGTGTCCAGCGATGTGTCGCGTGGGTGGTTGTAAGTGCAAGGAAGGGTACTGTAGAAACGATCAGGGCGTTTGTCAAGCTCGTAAGAAAACAATACCAACATCTTGAATTGTTTCATAAATTTCCTTTTTCAGAGTGTCCTTCCAATGAAGGGCCAGGTTGCGGAAATCCCTGCTTTGATTCCTGCGACAAGTCGAAGATCTGCCCGGAATATTGTATGATGAATGGATGCTCTTGCCTGGACAGCTACTGTCGGAATCAAAATGGGACATGTATTCCAATCCCATAAAAATACAATAATTACAGTTGGAATATAAATTTTAATAAATGAGATCATTTGCAACAATATATTGATTGTCGTGTTTCTTTTGACAACAAGCAACATTGTTAAATTGAAAAACAAAACATTTGCGGACACATTTTAACACATTTTAAAGCAAATTTAAAATGCAAACAACTTGATTTGCAAATAAATGATTGAATTTTACGGATGATTTAGAATCGTGCTTCTAAACTAATATATAAATTACTTAAACTCAGTTAAGACTCACTATTCTAAGCAAATCGATACCGAAAGCAACACGAAATGTTGAAATACATAGTTACTGCAATCATAGTACTTCTAACAATTTCCTGCATTCGTTCGCAAGGCAAGCTTAATACAATTTTTTTTAATAATTGAATATTTTATATTATTACCCATTAGAAGATCCAATATGCGACGATATATATGAAGAATACAAATGCAGCACACAATGCAAGGATGTTTGCCCGATATTCCAGGAGGATTTTGAGTGCGGCGGGTGTAACTATGGATGCTACTGCAAGGAAGGATACGTTCGACATCCAAAAAAGGGATGCATCACCAGAGGACAGTGTTTCGGTAAGATGTAATTCATTTTTGATTAATTTTATATTTACAAATTTGATTTTACCAGAAAACTCTCAGTTTATGAAAGTAATACCTGCATCAGTAAAACTAAACAATTATTTTAATTAAAGTATATTTTTCGTTATATTGCGTATACAGGTAGAACCCCGTTAATTCGAACTCTCGATAATTCGATTTACCCCGATAATTCGAACTATTTTCTTGGCCGTTCAATATTTGAAGTAAAACTACTTCGTTAATTCGATTACCTCGTTAATTCAAACCCTCGATAATTCGATGTGATTGTGAATATAAATTTAAAGCAAAGTAACCCCGATAAATCGATGTCAAGGTCAAAAATATTTTGTACGAATTTCATCTTAGTGTTCAGTTAGGGGATTTTGCGTAGGTTGGTACGAACAGCAGACTCGCAGACTATTCAACTATTCGATATACCGCTTAATTCGACTTTTATTTTGGATCCCTTGGGATATCGAATTAACGGGGTTCTACCTGTATAACTCTAGTGCCCGTATTCTCGTCACTAGCATTAACCGGACAGATAACTTTATCATGCTAATCCTAACCTATAAACTATTGTAAATAAGCGTCATTTAGTTAACTGTAAGGTGTTTAATCGTATTTAATAACATCTTCCAGCAGTTGACAATAGTTGCAGTACTATTGCGTAGTTTTTAGGTTATGTTCTTTATGAAAAAGTTATGGGTTAGACAAAGTAAATGTTAGTGACGAGAATACGGGCATGAGTATGACTTTAAATCAGTATTCAATCGACAATAAATAAGACAGTGCCACATATTAGCCTAATATTGTTTTGAGGGTCTATCACTAACTGCAAATGTAAGCGTTGCAATAATTGCAGAATTTTTAACACCCGCCTTTATCTTTTTTATTGCCGCTTGAAGATGGACTGATTTATGGTCGTTCATGGAGTTATAGACGCCTTAGCGAGTGGCAAGCTGAACCACCGTGTAGAGGTTCACTCTTATTGTTATGTTATTGCACAATATGAAACATTGAAATGTTATTATATTATTCATGTATTAGCGGATTTACAACTAGACGGAAGAGACGTTTGGCTCAGCCTAAGGGCCCAAAATACTTAGAAAGTAACTTAACGTCTGCGTTATTAAGCGATGAATTTTTATAGAGAATGTAAAATCTCTAGCAACGTTAAAAATCGTTAAGCTACTGTCTTTTTTATTTATTTTGAAAATAAACAAAAAAGATAGTAAAAAATTTATACTACACTAATTATACTAAAAATATTAATTTTACTTTTTTAACTAATAATTGCGGTTTTCTGTTATTGTTGTACGCTTTGTAGTTTTCTAAATTCCGACAAAAATATGGGCTCTTAAACTTCTTAATCATTCGGCCTTTCTAAAGGCTAAATACACTACTGAATAAAAACCTCACAAAGATCTACCGTCCGGAGCCTCGCAATGGCTAAGGCCGCCTCTATGTAAACGCACTATAAATTAAATACTATATACCTACCTAAAATAAAAACTTTTACATCTGATATATAAGCTGCCTATTATCATTTCTATCATATCAAATGTGCATTGCATAAAGTGATTAATAATTTGAATTATTACAATTGAAATTAATTAAACTGTATTTTACATTCAATTATTGGTAACGTACATGATGAATCTGAAAACAAACATTTACAGTTAAAGTTTTAAATATCATGTAGGATGTGGACTACACGAGGACTATTACATCAGCAGCGCATGTTTAGAAGCCTGCAATCATGCTGATTGTCACGAACCATTGATATACGGTTGCTGGTGCGAAAACGGTTTTCAACGCGAACGGAACGGAACCTGCGTACCGAGATGCGATTGCAAACGTAAGTAATTCATTATCTAATCAGTAATACCTATATACAATAATTGTTTATGTTAGCATGCAGCAGCCATGAGTCATTCGAGTGCGGTATTGATTGTCAACGACAATGTAATCCACCATCAGTCACAGAGAAGATTCCAGGCTGCACGTATGGATGTCATTGCAGTAAAGGATATTTGCGAGATGATAACGGGCAGTGTATACAAGATAAACATTGCCAAATTGTTACAACTCCTACTTCTACTACTACTACTACTACTACTACTAGTATGTTGATAAATAAATGTATCGGGTTGCCTAGAAAGTAATTGTCGATTATATTAGACCAGAAACAGCCCGTTGCAAGCAACGGCAATTCTTAGATCTGCTTTGTAAACAAGGGAAAGTTAGGTGTTTATAAAATTCTAACCTCAAATAACTCACACTCACTAAAGTGTTTGAATAGATTATTGCCTTTGATTTTTTGAATTAAACAATATCTGAAATTAGAAACATTCATATAATAACTAATTATATCAAACTTACGCAATCCGGCAATCGTGAGCAATTTTTCAAATTTAATTGGCATGCCAATTTGAATGACATTTAATAAAATGAAATAAAATATGTGTGTATGAAGTTGCATATATTACATAAACTAAACCGACTAAACCATTTGATAGGAAAAATCATGACGACAATGTTGAGAATCCCGACAATTACACATTCATACATATATATAGAGATTTATAATAGTGATTATTATGTTTGAGCGTATATGGTGTTACTGCAAACAATCGATTTCCTAACCTAACCTAAAAATGACCATTCAACGCACATTTTAGAAAACAAAATGTTTAAAATTTAGCGATTCTTCATTGTTTTAAAACATCTTAAAAATGGAAAATTGAAGTATAATTTTGCACATGACTTTGATTAGTTGCCAAAATAGTTACAGTATGTGCTGCCCCATTAGCCATATTCTCTAATCATCGGCACCATCGGACTGTAACTGTAAAATAGCAACTTTGCGAAAAATCTGATAATGTCTGAAAGAATGACATTTTTAAATTGCATGAAAGATTGTCAAAAGCAATGAAAAGCAAACCTACTTAATTAAATAATATAGGCATAAAAAATTTAGCGTTTAGTTTTCCTTAAAAATCGGCAAGAACTATCTGGACAACCCAATAGTAACATTTTTTTAATTTGTTATTTATATTCAAGCGTGCGGTGAAGATGAGGAGTACAAGTGCAGTAATACATGCCAGGAGACATGTTGGCCGCCGAATGAAGAAGTAGCGTGCATTAATAATTGCACCTATGGCTGCTACTGTAAGGAAGGATTTAAGCGAAATGTAAATAATTTATGCGTCCCGGCCACCGAATGCCATCAATTGTTATGCGGAGACAATGAGGTGTATAAATGTGGAACAAATTGTACTGAGGCATGTTCGATCTACCCCTCACCGCCGTGTGCCGAAGAACAATGCACTGATGGATGCTATTGTGCTGATGGCTTCAAACGAATCGATAACTACTGCAAACCGGAAGATCAGTGTTCAAGTAAGAAAAATGAATGGAATAGACTATTAAATCGCGGCCAAAAATTAGCCAATAACATGCTATCCGTTGCTTTTAACTTTTTTCAATCGTTCAGTGACTTTTTCAATTCCACGTCGACATGAAATATATAGTGGGACGTAACTTTCGCCGATTTTAACTGCTTTAAAAATTCATTAAAGTGTTGGCAATTCAAGACGCATGGAAATTGGCTCAAAAATGCGCAAAATGTATAAAAAATCAGTTGTTTAATGTAAATGAATTGATTTTTACCTTTCAATACAATGTCAAATTGATAATAGTTTGAACGCCAATTTTTTATATAGGAAGAAGTTGGTAAAAACCAGATGCGATGTTTTAAATAAAAACGAAAAAAAATTGAGTGTATTAATATGTTCCGGCCAACGGCGTTTGCGGCCATCAGTTGTTGATGAGTATGAGTTAAATATGATATATAACTGATGATGGCCACAAACTCCGTTGGCCGAAACATATTGATACACTCAAATTTTGTTTGTTTTTATTAAAAACATCGCATCTGATGGTCAGCAACTTCTTCCTATTAAAAAAAAATGGCGTTCTAACTATTATCAATTTAATCTGTTTGATGTTTGAAGGCCGAAAATAACAGTTTTCAAAATTTAAAGTTAAAATAGGCTTAGATATTCATCCATTTACGTTATATAACTTAGTTAATTTGGTCTTTAAAAATTAGAACTAGAATTAGGCTTATAACCTCATCAAATGTTACTTAACTCACTTATATCCATACTTATTCCACACAATAATGAGTAAAAATCTTTAAATTTACCACAGTTGCTTTAATCTCCTAGGTCGCACGCCGAAAAATATCCATCGAGCTAAAGGTGCATCTTCGAATTTTGTTTAACGCGCAATTTGAAATACGAACAAAACGAATATGACTTATTGCCAACGTATTAAAATATTGATAATTCTTAATTATTTTGTAGATTGTCCCCTGAATGAAATTCCCGGGTGTAGTAACGGTTGCAGTGATTCTTGCAACATAGACACACTTATGATGTGCCCGGACTATTGCGATGAAGGAGGCTGTGTTTGTGCGGATGGCTTTTGCAGAGATGACAACACCCAGACTTGCGTGCAACCATTTAAATAAGATCAAGCTTAAAGGAGAAATACATAAATTATCAACGCCATAATTAAATATATAACAGAAGGGGAAAATAATGACATTTTCAAACAAACCACATGCCGCGAAATACTTTCTATGATATGTAAATTTCAAATATATTTTATTGTAAATTTTCTATAGGGCGCGTTTTTTATGCTGCTTTGGAGAAAATTCTTTTAGCCTAAGTGTGGGGCTCGGGCCCACTAAAACTCCGTTTCCACTTGGCATGTCGTGATTTCCATCTAGAAAACTCTTCAAGGTGATACTTCTAAGGAAATGCCCGGACCATTGTAAATACAGGTTTTGATTAGCAGAACTTTCTTTACGTTCAAAACTAGATCATGAAAAACATACTGAAATAAATAAAGTAAAACGGGTTTCTATTAAAAATGTGGTGAATATAAGTATTTAGATAATTCGGAAAATGTTTCTAATTGTACCATCTACAGTTGAATATGGCTTTGAGCGTTTATGTATTATATATATATTATAAAAGTTAATTATTGTATATCTAACACATTGATAATAGTATGTTAATATCGTTCAAATAAGCGTCAGTTTTATCAGTCCTCATTATAATGTAAATATAAAAGGCTGTTTTGACACCAAAATAACGAATTCCATAATGAAGGTGTTAAATATATTGTGTCTAATTGTATTTTGTTTGGCTTTTACCTCCGCCATAACTCGTATTTGATAAATTTAATTTCAAGTTATAAATTCTAAACTAATTTTGTTTTTAGAATGTCCACCGAATGAGGTGCAAGGTTGTGGCAACCCTTGTTTCGACCGCTGTAACAAGACTGCTTCATTCTGCCCACAATATTGCTTGGCAAATGGTTGCAGCTGTGCCGAGGGCTATTGTCGGGATGCAACCAATTCTTGCCAACCAATGTAGTTCTAACTTTCTAACCAGCCAACGCATTTACAATTAATTGTTTATAGTTAATTTTATTTAAACAATTATTGTTAAACTGTAGTTTTCATGCATAATAAACTGACGTCGGCGACTTAGTATAAATTAACTAGATTTTTAAGAATAAAAAAAAATATTAAAAATTGCTTAATTAAAAGTGCATTGACATAATTTGGCCAACAGACATCGAACAAAACTCGATTTTATTGTGTCTGAAAATTAGCATCTTACCTAAAATAATTACTACACGAAAAACGATTTTATATCATCGAAAATACATAATTAAAATTAGGCTAATCAGATTAACATCTTTCGGGCTTGAGCAGTACAGAAAGATAAGGTGAGGTTGGAATTGACATGTTTCGTTCGCCCTAATCTACTTAAATTTTATAATATCTATGAGTGTATTTGGAATATTGGAGTTGTCGCTTTTTAAAATCCGGTTTTATTATTAAAAATTATGTATTTCAGGAACTGGTGTTTTAATTTTTATATCGAAGATCTTGAAAAAATGCCAGTTTCAAGCTTGGGGTAAATTAAAAATAGAATTTTTAACACCTTATAAACTATTTTAGTCTCAAGTGAGTGATTTTTTCTATTAGTGGCAATTTTGTATAAAACACAAGGGCACAGGTATCTAACAAATTGATTAAGTTAATAAAAATGTGATATTACAAAATTAATAACGTTTTATGAATAATTGCATAATTCTTTATGCTTTATTATAAATACATTTAATTCAACTTTCTTTTACACACATATTATACATACATATATAAATTTTTTAATTTAAAATACATATTATATTTAAATACTATTAAATGAAAACACTTTTTCGTTATTTTTATTAGATATACGAGTATGTACATTTATTACGTAATATGTTTATATTTATTTTATTATTTATTATGAAAAGGCAATATCTTAATTTGTTTATATAATTAGTACGTTGTGATGTTAGTCATGTTATGCATATTAGTGCAATCATCCCTGAACTTACGCAAATTGACAGTTACATAAGTGATTAATCTCAAATGTTAGAAAAAGGAAAACAATATCAATATCGTCAATGACACTTAGATTAGGATTAATATTACGTTCATTTTGATAATCCGCAACATCAATTGTTTATATTCAATTCGTCTAAAGATGGATAAATATATAACCTCTTTCTCAATAAATAAATAAATAAGTAATATTTATGTTAACCAACCATCTGCTAACGTAAATAAGAAGTTGCATAATTAATATCTAATGTTAGAATAAAATTCAAATGTCAATGTTATTTTTAAACTAGGACTAAATAGTATATATTTAGGTAAAATCAATTTTAAATCGATCAGTAACAAACATTAAAAAAATATATCTTGAGATTAGGATCAAATAGTAGATACCATAAAATATCTACTATAATTTATACTTTTGTCACATATTGGTCTTTTAAAACTCGGATATGTATCAAAATTTAATCTAATATTTATTGTAATTACGAATTGTTAATTTATCTTGAGCAAACATGTTCAGATGTTTAAAAATGTCGCAATTTGTATATTATAATAGCAAATATTACAAACCATACACATAGGGCAAAATCTAGATGAAAATAATCCCTAACAGGTCAATTCAGCTTTGTGCAAATAATTGAGATCAAAAAGGACACGTAATTAGTTCGCTCGTGCACAATCCCGAAGCCTCGAGGGAACATTGATGTATATGTACATACATATTCGAATATATGTTTGTTTGAAAAGACTGGGTATTAAATCAAACATACGTATTATACATGAGTGTGTATTATTGTCGAGCTTTGCCTATATGTAGATTAGATTAATTGTGACAGTCATAGACAAATCAATTAGGCAAATAGGTGTTGATGTTGATACCCAATTTGCTTAAAAAGGAATACTTACATCTTTTTCGTTTGTGAAATATGCAAATTTGTCTTACGTGAAATTCAGGTTTGCACATTGTTTGCATAACCAGAGGGATGTACATACAACAATAAATAAAACTATACATATTACATTTGTTTACGAAATTACATGCATGCAAAAGCAATGTGTAAGTTGGGCTTATATAAAATTAAGATACGTAAAACATGTAAATTATGTAATGTTTCTGACCAGACGGTAGGGGAATAATACAAATTTCTGTAATACGTATTTTGGTCGTTCTTATTCAACACTGCCAAACAATTAAAAGCAAGAAACATGTGTTTAATTTCACTAGTGTAAAACACCTTCTCTTCTAACGCCAAAAATTATTATTTTACTCTATATTTATTACTATCGTTGCCAAATATGTAAAAATATCTTTTTGAATATTCATGTCCCGTCTGGCTCCATGTGTGTGTAGCTAAATTCGCATTATTGGTAATAAAGCCCGATAAATTTGAAACCTAATATTTAATAGCATTAACAATTAATGTATTAAAGATTGGGAAGAAATATTGCGACGTCACATAATTAATTCCACTGATTCTAAACAAAGATTAGAATATTTTGCGAATATTTCATTAAATTACCTTGTTCTTCTTACTAAGTATAAAATAACCACTGGCAACAACTAAATCGCAATTCTAAAGTTAATTATTAAAGCAAGAAATGTAAGAATTTCTTTTGAAAAGTCAAAGGCACGGAAATTTAGTTCGAATCACTCGGAATGTACTATCTTTAAATTTATACCGATAATCCCAATAAAACCATAAAATGTATAAATTTAAGTATACTTTAATTTGCCGTGTGTTTATTACCATCAATTAATTTGAGTTCGTAACTAGATACATAAAACAAGCGCCAAATATAAAATACAAAAATTCTGCACGATTTTTTGATCATTCTTACTCAAGTTTGCCAACAAATTTATATATGTACATGATTAATTTAAAAATTTTACGCCAAAAAATATTAGATTTTTTTACTTTTTTTTTTTCATTGAAATTGCATAAGTAAGGCAATCTTGCCAAATATGCAAAAATTTCGCCTTTTTCATGTGCTTTGGTAATAAATTAAATTTATTAACCTTTATTATCTATTGTGAATAAACTTGCAAATTTACTACACTACAAGGTTTAATGCTAATTTTACTATACATATTACGACTACGTATCCGAAACGAAAAAAACTAAGTCGCTCTTCAAAACAAAAATATTTTTAACACAAACAAAAACAAATGCGCACACACAACAACAAAACAACAAGAAAAAACAAAACTTTATCACACTCGTTGTGTGGCTATTTTAAGACATTCAAATTATTATCAATATTAGAAATATGTATTTAATTATCAATATTGACCCGAAAAAACAACTTTTCTTTGTATTCCATATGTGCTTGATTAATATTTACACAATTACACACATTATATTTCAAACGACGTAATAATTTATTATTCATATTTGTCTAGATAAATTGCATTTCATTATTTGTATTCGGCTTGGTAACAAAAAGAAAAATAAAAAAGCAAATTACATTTTTAGTTTTTCTCTCTCTGTGTATATGATGTTTTAAAAAAATCGTTTTGGCAATGAAATTTTAGATGATTTGACAATATTTATTTAAACTTGTTTGTTTTTGCGCATTGATAATTACACGGTATGCGATAAAATCAATCGTAGTGTGCAATCTAATCAGAATTATAATTACAACATTGCGAGTAGTTTAAAAATCATTAAATTTATGCAACTTATAGTGCTTTAGTTATTAATGTGTTTGATGTTTCATAGATAGCGCTTTCATGAACATACATGTTCATATTTCATATAAGCAGTATGCAAAAGAAATAATTTTTATTGCAAATTTTACGAAATAGTTTTATTTTTAGTATCTTTAATTACTTAATTAGTATCTCCACCTTTCTTAAACATTCATTTTTTTAAATATTTTTCTTTGCAAGGCAATTTTGTTGCGATTTTCGATATTTTACATCAAAATAAATCAAGATTTTTATAAAATGAAAAATGAAAATAATGTAATTCCTTTCAATTTTCTAACAATAATGTTGGAATTCATTATAAAATTTGATGGAAAATTACGAAAATAATAGAATTAGCAACATCGGAAGAAAATGTTTAAAAAATTTGGAGATAGTAAATAAATAATATGGGCACTAAAAATTTAAAAAAAAATGCAGAATTAATCGCATTTCATTATTCTGTATGTGTCGCACCGATTTATTTCGTTGAAAAACTGAACTATCTAATTTTAATTCTAGTTTATAAAAACAAAAAAACGTTTTGGCAATGAACTATCAAAAAGATTTGATGATAATAACATTTATTGAAAATTTCATAGTTTGCGATAAAAATCAATCATAGTATACATACAATCTAATCGCAATTAAAATCAAACTATTGTAAAAGTAGTTTAAAAAGCATTATATAAGACGAGATAGGCAACTTATCATACTTCAATTATTTATTTGATCAATTATAATAGATGCCGCTGATTTTTAAAACTGGTTGGGAAGTAAAATAGTAGCGTTCAATTAATTTTATTAGAAAAATCAATCGAAATTAGCAAATTTACTTGCAATTAACATTAAAATTAAAATTCTATTAGTCCAATAAACATTAAATATTATTAATGCACTAGACCACTCATAGATGACGCTCGTTTATCTAAAATACATGTTAAATTTAAATTAAATTTTAAAATTTAATGTATTTTTGACATTTCTGTGTACGAACATTGGCGACAACTAAAAAACTGGATCGAGTATTTTGTGCGCATACGCATATAGATCAACTATTTGCTTTAATAAATTTTCAAAATTTTGTTTTTTTTTCAGAAGGCGCTTCGATCTGCATCTCCCCAAACCGTACAACGAGCCTAGACGAATCAAAAGAGTGGAAAATCAAAGCGACTGACTCTCTCTTTCTCTCTCTCTCTCTCTCTCTCTGTTCTCTCGTTCTCTCGTTCTCTCTCTCTGTTCTCTCTTAAATGCATTGCTGATCAAAATTTCGATTTTTTCTAAAAAAAAAATCTAAACACACATACACAAGATGTCTATGACGTATATCGGCCGCGTCCTCAACAACGTCAAAGAATTCTACAATGAAATCAATGGAGCAACGTTGACGGGCGCGATCGATGTGGTGGTCGTTGAACAAGCGGACGGCACGTTCAATTGCTCCCCGTTTCACGTCCGGTTTGGGAAGATTGGCGTGCTGCGTAGCCGCGAGAAAGTGGTAAGTAATTGACAATAGTTTGTTTAATTATGAATGTAGGTATGAATAATTGTGCGACGTATATTGTAGGTTGATATCGAGATCAATGGCGAACCGAGGGATATTCACATGAAGTTGGGCGAAAGCGGGGAGGCATTCTTCGTCGAAGAGGTGCTCGATTCGGAGACGGAGGAGATACCGGAACATCTCGCCACATCGCCCATTCCAGTCTCACACTTTGAAGAATTATATAATTCACAAGTAAATATTTCAATATAATTTATTTGATTTTAAACATTTCAGTTTATGACAATTAACTTATAATCATTATTTTTTTTGTGTAGGTACGTAGAAGAAATAGTATAGACTTAGGTGAAAAGAAATCAAATATGAATCAATTAGAGAATCAAGTGAATGATTACACGAAGCGTCGCTACACTGCCGATAACGACGATGAGAAGAAACGCGGCCACGATTTCATCAAGCGGCAGATCGGTTTAGGCAATTTGGATTGGGCGGAGAATTCGGTCGAAGACCTAACGCTATCGCTCCAATCGACGACAAAAGAAAGCATTGATGATCTCAGTAAGGATAATGATGTGTCTGAGACAATTTTTAAAATGGACAGTTTAGATAATACAGATAAGTCGGACTCGACGACGACGCCGAAAGAGGAGATCGCTGCGAAAGCAACCGCGGCAGCAACCGCGATGAATGCAGCACAAAATACACAGTCGGTAAAGACTACCAGTGCTAACACCGAGACGGAAACGGCGGGGGATAGTAAGAGCGCGAACAAAAAGAAGCGACGTAAGAAGAGCGTGATGAAGAAAAAGGGCTCGCAGCGAAAGATATCGAACGTGGACACGCCACAAATTGATACCGAAACGACGGACGCGAGTGAAACGAAGGGGAGCGAATCAAATACGGATAAGAGCTCGTTGGAGGGTAGCCCATCAGAAAATGACCTAAAAGACGCCACACAGTAAGTCTATTATAGATTATAAAATCAATCAATACAGATAATACTAATCGTTGCTTTACAGGAAAAGCGAAGACAATACACCGTCCGGTTCCAGTTCGACCCGTAAAGTACCATTAGATCCGGAATTTCATTTCTTCAGCGACACGGAGCTGACCAGCAATCAAGCCGATTCGCGACCTAATACACCGATACACATTGAATCTGTACAATCCGACACCGAATTCGAGGTGCAGAAAAGCAAAGGTAGGCTGTTAGTCAAAACATTATTTTCAAATTTGACGGCATCGCTCACTTGAATCAAGTGACTTGATAGTATAAAGACATGCCATTTTTAATAAATATTTTCTTCTTGGAAGTTTAAAACTCCAATTATTATTACCTACTGCAGCGATTCCCAACCTGGGGCACACAATAGTTTGTTTAGGGGTACAGAAAAAATTAGTTATGATTACAAAAGAAAATAATATAATATATTATGATCACAAATTGAGTAGTGAAAATTTTACGGTGGGTACTAATCTAGAAAAATAACAAGTTAATGGGTACATTAGTGAAAAAAGATTAATTATTTAGATTACACTCCTTATCTCAAAAATTGACATATATATAGTAAATCGACGCGGTTTTTAATGCCAAACAACTTTTTCCTCTGACAGAATCGACGCTCTGCCAGAGGAAACGAGATATTATTTCTCAAAGTTATGCAAAGTTATGCAGAGTAGGGTAAAAAATCTCTATTCCAACATTTTCTAACCACTCTCAACACAGATATCCTCCAATTGAGGTCATACTCGGTCTCTTAACCTAACCTAAACCTCGGAGACCGGTCATACTCGGTTTCAACCTAACCTAAGCCTTGAAATCCATCACAGTCACTAACCCATGTTAATCTCACTTACCCAACCTAACCTAAACCGGGAATTCTAACATTTTTTCTAACTCCTCACACATGGGAGGATACTTCAATTGATATTATACTATTGTTCTCTTAGTTTAACCTAAACCTCGCAACTGGTCAGTCTCTATGCAATATTTTTGTAAAATTTCTTATTATTTTGTTTTAAATACAAATTTAAAGAAGTTACATTTTGTTTGTAGACACTAATAAATGCAACGCAAAGTTTCACCAAGGGGGGCGATAATACAAAATTATTTTATTAAAGGTGGTGATGCTTCATTAAAGTTTGAGAAACACTGTAACTATAGAATAAAAACAAAATCAAAATATAACAATTATTTACACTGACACTTGTCAAATCCATCTGCATTGATGGTCATTATTATTAAATTTTTACATTATTGTGCATTATATTTGCGATTTTTATTTCTTGCAGAGGATGGCAAGGAGGCGTCTCAAAGTCAAAGCCAAAGTTGGGCGTGGGGCGAGTTTCCCACGAACGTCGTCTCGCAGCAATCGTCGCCGACCGCAGAGCATTCTAGTAAGAATACCGTAGAGCAGGAACAGCATAATTCAATGCTTAGCAGCATGTTTTCGTTCATGAAACAAAATAAGCATCGTAGGCGCAACAGCAATACAGACGGAGTTTATTTAGCCGATCTTAGTTCAGGCTCAATCGATCCCGAAATCGCTTCTTTGTATTTTTCGCCCAGTACGCATAGGCCACATCCAGGTAAATTCTTTTTGCGAATGCCATTCGTGTGTTGTGATACAGACTAGTAAAGAATTTGTATGTGTTTTTTTTGTGCACTCACTAACTTATTATAAATGAATGATTGAATTAATTCATTTTTGTTGATTTTTTTTCTTTCAAAGCGCTAGCTATTTTAAGTTTTAACGTATCGTGTTTAGTCCCTGCTTGCTTTATTTATACCCACACTCGCTTTATTTATCTTTTTTGAGAATGTTTATGTTCTATCGATGTTATTGTTTCTCGTACCACGCTCAGATGCAGATATGGATTGTGAATCAGGCAATGGGCCATCGTTGACGCAAAGTCCGAACAGCGCGGAGGGCTCCAAGTCGATCGATTCCGACTTCGACGAGCAGAATAAATTGTATGTACAATTCGCTAATTTACCAATACTAGCGTATTAGAGCGTTTTATCAATGCAGGGCCCAAACTTACATGCACGACATATCGCTATCGATGTGCGGATGGGAGCCGGAACCAAACGAGGACAACTTTATCCGGCATATCGTCGCCTTTAGCGATTTGTGCAACAATCCATCGCTTTTTGAATCACCCAATTTGGTCGTGCGAATACGCAGCAAGTACTACAATTGGAGAGTGGCTGCACCGATCATTTCTAGTCTGATTATCTATCAACGGCCTTTACCGCAAGTAAGTTGCTCGAAAGCACGCTTCCAACAGCAGGTATGTGTAATTGATTATTTATTATTTTTGCAAATTAGTCAACAATCGATCAATTGGTTGGAATCCATATGCCTTCAACTAAATGCAACACCATTGCGAATGCGACTGCCAGTGTGGAGAAGGAGCAGAAGACCGAGTCGCGTTATTCGTGGTGGGGTTGGCGACGCTCGCGTAACTCACGCGAAACCACACCGGCACCGGAAGTCATCATCGAGAAGTCGGATAAGGAGAAGGCGATTACCACCGAAACATCGTTACCAATAAATGAAATGCCAGGTAAATTAATTCATTTTATTAGGAGATATGTGGGTACATATGGACACACGGGCTGAAGTGGAAATTGACTTTTTTTGTAAACAATAGTACGTTCTGTGAGGTTCGCATAGGGTGAATTTGAACAACCACTAAAATAATAATTTAGTAGTTCGCACATGAATCGAAAACAAAAAATTTAGGCTTAAGCATGACTAATTGCCCACATGTGCCACCTTCTCCATTATGCAGTGTATTGTTTTATTGTGTCGTATAAAATCCAAAATAACCAATGAAGATAATACAATAAGAACAACAAAATTTTTCACACAAATCCTTATAATTTGTAATATCGATTATTTAATTTGTTAAAGAAACACCAACGAGCACGGCAAGTGATGATAGCAAGGACAGCGCAGATGAGAAGTCGCAACCGTCTAAATCCATTAAGTCAACAAATAGTGAGAAATGTCGCAAGACGTTGCGGCTTAGCTCTCATCAAATTGTAAGTTTTGTTACGCATGTATTTTTCTACCCGATTATTTGCATCACACGATGTTTCTAGGCAAAATTAAATCTACGTAATGGAATGAATGAGGTTGAATTTAGTGTTACCACCGCATACCAAGGAACAACGCGATGCAAGTGCCATATTTATAAATGGAAATGGGATGATAAGATTGTCATATCTGACATTGACGGAACTATTACTAAGTACGCATTTCATATATAGTTTTGCATGTTTTTATTTGTATTAATTGATTGATTTCATTGAATAGGTCTGATGTTTTGGGCCACATTTTACCAATTGTTGGAAACGACTGGGCCCAAACAGGCGTTGCTCAATTATTTAATAAAATTAAGGATAACGGCTACAAGTTGCTGTATTTGAGTGCACGTGCGATCGGTCAAGCGCGCATCACGCGCGAATACCTCAAATCGATCAAGCAGGGCGATCTTTACATGCCGGATGGGCCGGTTCTGCTCAATCCGACCTCATTGATAACCGCATTTCATCGGTTGGTTGCATAATATTATATTGCATTGCATTATTTATTCATGTGTGTATCTATTTTCCAGGGAAGTGATCGAAAAGAAGCCGGAACAATTTAAAATATCGTGCATGAGCGACATTAAAGCCCTATTTCCATATGATTCAAATCCATTCTATGCTGGTTATGGAAATAGAATTAATGTAAGTATATATATTACGGTTAATGTGATAAATCCTGTTATTATGAATAAGTACCGGTTACTATTAATAATTACCTTGTGTTTTGGTTAAAGTAATAAATTCATTTTTATCACATTAACCGGTAATTATTAATAATCCCCACATAGGTCTGGTAAATGTGATATTTTCTAATTGTAAGACATTTTATAGCCACTCAAAACATCATCATACTCTTTCTCTTAACCTAACCTAATCTTCGAAACCGGCCATACTCACTAACCCAAGTCACTCACCAACCTAAGACATTTTCTAACTACTGCCAACATAGAGATTCTCCAACTGACATCATAATCTTTCTCTTAACCTAACCTAATTCTCGAAATCGGTGATACTCACTAACCCAAGTCACTCACCAAACTAAGACATTTTCTAATTACTCCCAACACAGACATCTGTGTGATTGAGTATATTTTATTAAATTTACTATGAATAGTCGGAAATTATTAATAATAACCGGTTAATATGATAAATTAAAAAAAATATTACTTTGACCAACTTTATCCGTAACATGTACACTAATATCGATGGAATCTGCCATTTTATTCTGTATAGATGTATTGTAATTAAATGATGTTTTATTTTATATACATTTATATATCTATAGGATGTGTGGGCGTATAGAGCGGTAGGAATTCCAATTGTTAGAATATTCACGATCAATCCGAAAGGCGAATTGAAGCACGAACTAACGCAAACTTTCCAATCGAGGTAAGCATACATGATAATATTAGTTATATTCATGATAACAACGTAGCTAAATAGCCAAATTGTGTATAGCGCGGGACGAATTCTAACTAAACTTTCAACGATTAAATTGTGGTCCGTTGTTGTACCTACACTACATGCACGTTTCAGTTTTATTATTTGTACAATACTATTTTAGTTTTAATTAGTATGCCTGTTGCGCCCTCCCCGTTTTATTTTTTTGTTTTTTTTTAACGTAACAAATTTTGATTTTTTCTATGTTATGTTCTTTTTATAGTTACTCCGGCCAGTCACTGGTTGTGAATGACGTATTTCCACCGCTAATCTCTAAAATTATTACGATTGACATTGACGATGATGATATTGACGATTCGGACTCGTCATCCGAATAATGAATCGCACACATGCACCCTTACGGTTTCTTGTTTTATATTTCGACTGTGATTGAAAATGCAATAATGAAATGAACGTTTCGTTTTCTCTGAATGCTATGGCATGCACTTATTGCATACACAACACCATTGCTTTATTAACCAACCATTCGTTTGTATATCATATGGCTGTGGGTGTAATTTTATTATCAAACGTCATTATCATTATTTCATTAAAATGAAAAAGAAACGAAAACGTTCATTTCACATACAAATATTAGAAATAGAAATTTATTATTATCGCGCAAATCTCTGCCTGCAAAATCACAATAATTTATAACAAAATTGGTAAGATATATTTTATATGTATATATTACTTTTACTTTACCAATCATCTAATCTGAGATGTGTTGTTCGTAAAAAACGGTTCTTGGGACATTGTACCGAATTATTAATTTTTAATAATGTGGTTTTTTGCTATTTTTTATTGATTCTAATTAGATTAATCTCGCTAGAAATGTAAAATTTTGTTATGAAGGCACTATCAAAGTTTTATTTAGATTTGAATTCATTGACATGTGCTAAATCGATGTAACTCATATATGGAGTAATTTAGAGTGAATCATATTTTTCTTTCGCTATTACTTAATGCAAATTAATAATGAAAAAACATTGAAACCACTGCATAAATAACGTTCACTTTAATTTTGGATGTAAGAATTTGAATATTCGACATTTCCTATTGATTCTAATTAGAAAAGTCTTCCTAGAAATGCAAAATTTTATTAAGACAGTTCCTGCCAAAGCCTTCTACTTTACACTTAAACTCATTAACATGTGAAATTTGACGTAATTCATTTATGAAGAACTAATTGGTCGAGAGGAAAAATTTGAATATCCCACATGCTTTGAAGATTGTAATGAGCCATTATAGTTTTTAAAGTCTAACGAGTATTCAAACTTTGAGACGCAATCAATTTGAGGTATCTTAAAACGCATAAAAAATTAATTGATTTGGTTCTAATAATGTTCCTGCGCATTCTTCCATTTCAAATCTAATCGGTTGTTGTCTTAATTGGCGTGGATTTTATGGTGCTTGATCTCTGTTTGATACTAACATTGCTTATTGATAATTCATTTGCTCTGCAATTGAGCTGACGATTTATTGGAATAATAATTGGTATTTTTTTTACTTTTAGCTATGCGAACATGTGTGTGATCGTCGATCAACTATTTCCACACGTCCGCGATCCGGCCAACGAATACTCGCAGTTTGTCTATTGGCGCGAACCAGTTCAGCTCATTGATGATTTGCCCGATTTGTAATTTGATGTAAAATGAAAAGAAAACAAAAAGCAAAAAATGTACGCTGCAGCAGCTCTTACACAATTGATATAAAATCGCCTGGAGTAGCTTTCAAAAAACTATGATAGATGTTACATATTAGTCGGCTTATAATCACAATAATTTTATTTTATTTTTGTATTTTAACAATATAATGTTTAATTAATGGAAATGTAATCCAAGCGTTTAGTTAAATTCGTCGATTACTACTAAAGAAATGCATTTTCAGATTAAAAAGTGAACGTCGTAGAGCGATTTAAGCAATTATGATGAAATTTGCATTTTGTTTGTTTTTTTTAATTAATGATGAGGAGCAATGTGATTTATTAGTAAAATTATATATATTTTTTTTGTTATGAAAGCAAAGGCTGTTGGTAATGTGATATAGACTACCAATAGATATTCCAAAAATAATTTTATTAATTACTATTAGAAAAATGTAGTAGTGAATTTATTTATCTTTATTATTTTTTGTAGGAAAAAGTGTCTTACATATTTTTGTAACTAAATGGAAAATGTTGAAATAATTCAATTTTCTATTGTATTTTTTGTGATATTTATTTTGTTGTTTATTATACTATTATTTTCTGGTGATTTATAAAATCATGGGTACTGCTATAGATATTCATAAAATGTACTTTTAGTCTAATTATATTGTGGATATAATTGTAATAATACCGCTTTTAGCTTTTAATTTAAGTAGCGCAACGTAAAAAAAGATCTACGATAACAAATTATTTTTTTATTGTTCCTGTTTATTATGTCATTAAACTTTGCCAAGTATTATAAATACGTAGTTTCATTTTATCAATCTGTTCTATTCAATTTTAATGAAAAATAACTGAACTTGTTATAGAAATCTATACATCGCTACGTCCAGGTCTCTTCAAAACATCATTCTGCAACTTCTTTCTTGAGAAGGAACGCTTTCCGGAATTATTTCTTGTTAATAATTTATAACATGTTGGTTTTTTGGCCATTTTTTTCTACTTTATTTACTACGGAAACTAAATTAATATTTCTTGTAATTACAATAACTACAATTATCTACAAAACCATAAAGAAAACGTTTGAAAATTCAAAAAATTAGAGAAATCGGTTCAATATAAAATTTTCAACTGATTTTCTCATTTCCAAGGTATGTAATATATCTAAAACCCGGTGAAGACTTGATCTGACTCTAGTTCCAATTCTCTACAAGCTTGTCGAAAATTGTACCTGCCTCGAGTTATTTTTGGAAAATAGTACATAATAACCAATGCTTATTTATTTCCTTGGTTAATCTGATGAAATTATCTGGCTATATGCAAACTGTTCAAAGTAACAACCTACATTATATTAGTGCATCTTACTTCTCGACTTCTTGGTAGGCCCCACTACTTCAGTACAAGTCACGCAGGTTCCACACAAGTACGTTTCGATCAATTCGGTGTATGCATATGTTAACAACTTTGTCTCCATTTGTTTCTAGAGAAATACTTTGAGTATCTGATGACTACCAGAAAAGAAAAACTAAAGTTATAGAAAGCGCATTGGGCACTTTTACCACCTCGGACTTGCTAGGTAGCACCGTCTCTGTTGATAGTCAAAAGTCAGGAAAGAAAACACATATTACAAAAATTGGCTGACAAGAGTAGAATTATAGTTACTAAGATTAGTGGAACTCACTAACGGCTGTACCCCCCTCTTGACGCCCCTGCCCCCATGCAGCGCATATGTCACTTGATGGGTAGCACCGTCTCTGTTGATAGCCAAAGGCCGGGAAAGGAAATGCATATGACAAAAAGTGGCTGGCAAGAATAGAATTATAGTTATTATGGTTAGTGGAATTCGCTAAAACTGCATAATCATAATGGGCTGTGTCACTAATAGGGGTATTGAACCCTATAGCGCGGTCTTCCAATTTATAATTGTGCATAGCACTATTTTGGACTTCAGACTGTTGCGCAATGCCACTTATCTTTGATCCCGGAAGTTTGTGTAATTAGGTATAAAAGAAGGACCATCATTATTGTTAGATTTGCGACTCGCGAACAAGTCTTGTGCTAGGGAACAGTGTTAGTATTCATCGAGCATACCAGCATTAACAACATTGGTCAGATTCTTAACAGTCATGATGGGTCATCTTGTACTATATATTGTAATATGGTAAGAGAATTACAGAATATATCATAATCAATTGTAAAACGTATTCTTTTAAATAGATCTCTTAAAACAGCCAAGCGAGTGAAAAATGAACCCAATGTTACGCACGCATAAGGTGTATGTAACAGATGTTAATAGAGGATTGGAAGTTATCTAATACAAGTAAGAGTGCAGGTAATTCGGCCTAGAAAGATCACTAGAAAAAACATGTATTGTAAGAATTAACGAGAACCAAACAACTTTTTATTAACAATTTAAGTAACTATTACAAAAAATAAACTGATATATATATTATTTAACACTGGTAATCATGCGAACGACAAACAAACACAAACATAACTGGTAACTTTAAATTACTTAAAAATTAAAATTAAGTTGAACACTTTTTCTCTGCAAATCATCAATTAAAGCTTTATACGCTGCGATTTTATTCGCCAAGCGTTCATTATCGCGTCGTAATAACATCATATCGGACTTTAGTTGGGCATTCATTTTCTTAACAGCTTCGTAATGGCGTTTATATCGTCGATGTGTGCCTGTTCTGAAATCATGAGTTTTCTTTACTTTGTTGACCGCCCTTTTTCTCTTCTTGGAGTTTTCATTAGCTGGTGAATCGTCTAGTAAATTTTCATTAGCATCCGGCTCTTCCAGTATATCGAAATTGAAGATCGGAATTTCGATAACTTGAGCAACAGATTCGTTTGTAGATGAAGGGTTTTGGTTGGCTGTTTTAGCAATTTGCTGTAGAAACTTTATAGGAACTAGTTGGTCTAGTGATGTCTTACCACTCTGCGAAGGGATTTGATTTGAATTTATATCAATTTTTGGTAAGATCTGTCTTAGAACCCTTGGAGCAGCAAGCTTTTCAGTCGTTGTTCCATTAGTTTTTTGCAAAGATCTCTTTGAAGCATTTCGGGCAACCTCTTTAGTAGCTGTCTTACCAATTTGCGATGGATTTTGATTTCCAACAACGAGTTCTACTGTAGATGTCTGACAACTATTTGCAAGTTGATCAATTGGTTGTAAGCATTGATTTGGAACATTTAGAACAAGCTGTTCTGTAGATGTCATACAACTTTCGGAAGGATTCTGATTAGTAGGAGAACAAGAAGAAAAACTGTTTGTTGGTACAGCTTGAACGAAAATCTCGTCTTTAAATGCGTAGCTACAAGAAGGATTTTCGTTTGGAGGTTCGCTAATTTGTTCTACAACGTTTGTAGTAACACTTTGAGTAAGAAGATTAACTGTAGCTGTTTGATTACTACATGAAACTTGATCAATTTGCGGTAAGAATTCTGTAGGCACACTACCCTTGCTCAATCTAATCCTACTACCCCATATAAACCGATCGTATTTGAAATGAATACCGCATATGACTGTCGATGGCGTAACTTCCGTTAAACCAACTATTTCCTTCCACTTTTCACGTAGCACAGGGTCCTTCGGAAAACTATAAATCTACGTTTTACAACTATCTACGAATAAATGAACAAATAAAAATTACTTACTTATGATAACTAACATCTTTTCTGCTTTTCTTGTCCTTGCAAATATAACAGTAATGCATGTTCAATTACTTTTGTTTTCGTTGCCCTCCTATTATTTTTAGGTTATTTTAAAGGACCGGATGTTAGAAACGGTAGAAACTCCAATCCGAAAGCTCCAACTCATAAACAATTGATGTAAAATTTCATTGGTGGAATTTTGCATTGTGTGTTGCCGATGCAAATCGAATCCAATGGAATCAATTCTAGTGATTCGATTATATGCAATGCCCATAGCATGCCAATTCTTGTCGATAAATTAGATAAGGATGAAAATGGGGTATATGGTAACAATGCGCTTGTGCTATCGACGGAATTCGATATATGCTGAATTTAACCGACTGAATCATTTAAATTATGAAAAATTCTATCACTTTGAATAATATATAATCACTGATGAGTAAGGATCTATATCTTTGATATAACGCAATATTCATCTTCAGTCTTGTAGTCTTTTATTATGGAATAAAATGGACACATTTTCTATTGAAAAATATAAAACATCTCTTTCGCGGTGTTTTATATACTTTTCCTTAAAGTGCAGTGCAATGTATTTGGCAATGGTATGTTACAACTGCATGAAATGGCACAGGATTTTAATAAAACATAATTAGGATTCGTTGAGACGGTAGTGTACCCATACAATATATAACAAACTCTGGCTTGGGAAATTCAATTTATATACAATATTTATTGAGTTTCCTTAGTCTGAGCCAGGCGTTTGTTAATTATATTCTTGCCTGACTATATTCAGTATTTTTCTTAATATCAGATATAATCAATATTGTACGGAAGGTACAAGCGAAGTAAAAGTAAGGGTTAAATTATCTTAAAATATTTTATATTGAGGATTAATAATTAATTAAAAACACTTGCTTTTGATTCACTATAGGTTTTATTTAAATAAAGTCTATGCGTATTTCGGGTATACAGCCATCATCAGGGTGATTTACCAAGATATGTTCGGAGAAATGAAGCAATACATGAAGTAAACTAATTAGGAAATACATCGTTCCTCAAAATATATCTTGGTAAGCCTTGCTAAATCATATAAATAATCTGTTTGTTGTTGTTTATAGATTAGTACTGATGATCGCTGTATAGCCGAAATGCGTAGAGACTTTACTTAAATAAAATCTATATTGAATCATGTGTTTTTAATTGATTGATTATCCTCAATATTATAGTAATGGTTCACTAAGAGGTAGCAACAAATATTTTAAACTTTATTAAAAATATTTAATTTCGAAACCAATATGTTGATCATTATTTTCTTCTCAATATACTTTCTTCACTGTTATTAGTTATAAATTTATTATTATGATAAATATTATTCAATAATCTTATTTATCTAAAACATTTATATTATTATTTAATTATTGCTTTATGTTTTTCATACTTACTGCTAGTTTTGATCTTGAATTTGAAATAATTCCTCCTAAAAATTGAAACTTGCGCAGAAGAACAATATACCAGTAAAGGTATATCTCTTTTATTCTAATTTGGTGACACGCAGTGACACCCGAATGTGTATGTGTGAAATAGAAACATATTCTTTTATTCTGTCGCTCTCGTTTCCTTTTATATTGGAATTGCATAGACTTGCGACATTTGTAGTAGAGGGCGGCACCAGTTTCAAGTCTCACTTCAACTTCAACATTACAAAGCAAAACATTTCGTTGTATTCGACATAGAAAATCGGTTTTAATTATATTAAACTGCGCTTTTCATCTACTTAAATATCAAATAAACATTCAAGATGGTAAATATTCTTAATATTATTTTAATTCTAATGAATAGTACGTATTTGCATCACAGCTAAATAAAAAAGCTTTGATTTTAAGGTTAGGTTTTCATTTGCTGCATTGTCATCTTTAAACATTTATTTTTTATACCAAATATACTAATATATTTACATTTTAGGCACGTCGTTATGATACAAGAACAACAATATTCTCACCAGAAGGTAATTTTGAGTAAATATAATTTGCTATTTAACTTATTATTAATAACATTTTAGGGAGATTGTATCAAGTTGAATACGCAATGGAAGCTATCAGTCATGCCGGTACTTGCTTAGGTATTTTAGCTAACGACGGCATTTTACTCGCTGCAGAACGCCGCAACACCAATAAACTACTTGATGAAGTATTCTCATCAGAGAAGATCTACAAACTTAATGAGTAAGTAAATCATCGTTATACACTATGACGATTACACTAATCATGCATTTTTTTAGTGATATGGTATGTAGTGTTGCTGGTATCACATCGGACGCCAATGTTTTAACTAACGAGTTACGTCTAATTGGTCAACGCTACCTTCTGCAGTTCGGCGAATCGATTCCGTGCGAACAGTTGGTGTCGTGGCTGTGCGACGTAAAGCAAGCGTACACCCAATTTGGTGGAAAGAGGCCGTTTGGTGTTTCTATTTTATACATGGGATGGGATAAACACTACGGCTATCAATTGTACCAATCTGACCCGAGCGGTAATTACAGCGGATGGAAAGCGACTTGTATTGGAAATAATAGCTCTGTATGAATTTGTAATATATACATTAATTAGATAGAGTATTAATGAAATTGAATTTTTAGGCTGCTGTGTCCAGCCTGAAGCAGGAGTATAAAGAAAACGACACCACATTGAATGATGCGAAGGCGTTAGCTATCAAAGTACTTAGCAAAACGTTGGATATGACTAAGCTGACTTCAGAAAAGGTTGAAATGGCAACATTACAACGAATCAATAATAAGACCGTGATTAAGATATTGAATAATAAAGAGGTGGAAGCATTGATTGAGAGTTATGAGAAGAGTGAAGCGGCTGCCGAGGCTGCCAAGAAAGAGAAGCAACAACAAAAGTAGATTAATTATTCTGATACAATAATGTCTATGTTTATTTAATAATATTAATTTTCAATAAATCAGTTTCTTATAAAATTTATTTTCAAAATTTAATAAAAACATTTCCTGTAATTTGGGCAGATGTTTTAATTTCACACACTTGCATAGTTGGTTGTATATATACAAATAAACTAAACATTTAATTTTTTATTTTGAAATTGTGTGTTTTCTATCAATTTATCGCATTAGGTTTTGAAAATTGAATAATTAATATTTTAGTAAATAAATTTGAATTACATAACATGTAAGGTTGGTAATAGATGTCACTAATAATTTAAATATTATTTAATAAATTACTTAAATTGTCAATTCACTTCAAATATTATTAAAACAATTGTTTTAATAAAATAAACAGATATTTATAGATCAAACATTGATCAATCACCTACCGTTTATTTATAATTGCGAATTGGAATTGAAGCGAGATTCGGATTTGACTAGAGCAGTACTGCGCACGAGTGCAATTCCGGCAAGACTTGTCGTTCAGTCGTTCCTGTCCCGTACTCCATCTTTTTGTACAGGCTGATATAGCAGAACAAAAATGTCTCTACTTTCCGCACGTTTGGCTGCCTCTGTGGCCAGGAACTTACCAAGCACAGCATCAAAGGTAAGTAATATTATATTTATTCTATTCTATTTAGCGAATTCTACATAAATTCAATGTGAAATTATGAAATGCCGATTGTGTGAATATGTGACATAATCACTTATAAAATTTTATTTTCTACTTTAATACTCTACATTATTGATTAAAACGTGCAATATTTCAATTACATTATGGTGAATTCTATATTTTGTCGATTTTATATGTAAGCAGTGTATTTTTTACAACAAGCAAATCGTTATGTAATCATCTAAAATCGTAACTTTGCCCTGATGATTGATGTTTATGTAATTTCTAGGTTGCAGCGGCAGCCGTTCCAGCAGTGTCAGTAGCCGCCCGCAAATTCCATGCCACCCCAGCGAATCGTGGTGTTGAAATTAGCTCCATTTTGGAGGAACGTATCTTAGGCTCTGCACCTAAAGCCGATTTAGATGAAACCGGTCGCGTATTGAGCATTGGTGATGGTATCGCTCGTGTATATGGTCTTAAGAACATCCAAGCCGATGAGATGGTGGAATTCTCATCCGGTCTTAAAGTAATTTAAACGAAATTCATATCATTCAATGTGTTTAATATTGGTGTAATGCTAATGTAGGGTATGGCTTTGAATTTGGAACCCGACAATGTTGGTGTTGTAGTATTTGGTAACGATAAGCTGATCAGAGAGGGTGATATTGTCAAGCGTACTGGTGCCATTGTCGATGTGCCTGTTGGTGAAGCTATGTTGGGACGTGTAGTCGACGCTTTGGGTACAGCCATCGATGGTAAAGGTCCAGTCGACACCAAGCAACGTTTCCGTGTTGGTATTAAGGCGCCTGGTATTATTCCACGTGTGTCTGTGCGCGAGCCCATGCAAACTGGTATTAAAGCCGTCGATTCGTTGGTACCAATCGGTCGTGGACAGCGTGAATTGATCATTGGTGATCGTCAAACCGGGTACGTACACAGAAATAGCATTACTAGTTATCTACTTAAGATGATAAAAGTTAACGAAAGGTTGAAAAAAAAAACCAATGGAAAGTTCATTAAAATCAATGACGTGTATGAAATGATACCTACTTCCGTATAGTATTTATGGTGTTTGGATACATATGACGGCGCTAAAATCTGTTAGATTAAATTTTTACTCATATTTTTACTTTTTAACATTAAATTTTCTAAGCAAATGCCTAGAAATGAATGCTGTTAGTGTAATAATAATATTATTTGAACAAACTTGAGTTTTTGCCAAAATTATTTCATGAAGAAGTATCAAAATTATGCAAAACTGCCTTTGTTATGTTTAATGTGATTATTGTAAAAATAATAGGGTATAATAATCACAATTTAATATTTCTTAGAATAAAAATATAGTAGACTCCCGATTATCTACGATAATGTGTATCACGACTACCGCGGAAAAGCAATTTCGCGTGGATAATCATCAAAACTAAGAACCATAAATAAGGGAACAAATCAAAACAAGTTTAAAAATGGAAATTCTAATAATGTAAATTAATTTAAATTAAAAATGTTATAATAAAACAGCGTAATGGACTTTAAAAATAACTAGTAAGGTACTGTTGTACACTTGAAACGACAAAATTAGAACCTTTTGGCATACGCGTGTTCATAAAATGAGAGTTCGAAGAGGTTTTCTACTTGATGGCTCCATTTTTCTCGTCTCGAGTGTACATTTTGCTGACAGATCCAACAAATAAAAGTTAGTAATAATAGTGATATTGATATCGGGAATAATCGGAAGTCTACGGTAAGATGTCATTGCTAGTAATCCGCTCGCGGGTAATCAGGAGTCTACTATACCAACTAAATATCATTTTAACAAATTTGAAATTTCACGGGTTGTAAGCTGCAGTATAGTGGGGGAATTTCACTAGAAACTTCAATAGTGTGTAAATCCATATGGTTTTAATCTAATAACCAATTTGATTTCCAATATTGCCCAAAATTCTAAATTTATTTTATTTGCAGTAAAACCGCTTTGGCTATTGATACGATCATCAACCAAAAGCGCTTTAACGACGGCCAAGATGAGAAGAAGAAGCTGTACTGTATCTACGTTGCCATCGGCCAGAAGCGATCCACCGTCGCTCAAATTTTGAAACGATTAACTGATGCTGGAGCCATGAAGTACACCATCATTGTATCTGCTACCGCTTCAGATGCCGCTCCATTGCAATACCTCGCACCGTACTCCGGCTGCGCTATGGGCGAATTCTTCCGCGACAACGGTAAACACGCCTTGATCATCTACGACGATTTGTCTAAGCAGGCCGTAGCCTACCGTCAAGTATGTCTTTATACATCTTGCAATGTCAATAATATTAATTAATTGATTGCATTTATTCTAGATGTCTTTGTTGCTACGTCGTCCACCAGGTCGTGAAGCCTACCCTGGTGATGTATTCTACTTGCATTCACGTTTGCTTGAACGTGCGGCTAAGATGTCTGACGCTCATGGTGGTGGCTCCCTTACTGCCCTTCCCGTCATTGAAACGCAAGCCGGTGATGTATCGGCGTACATTCCAACCAACGTCATTTCGATCACGGACGGTCAGATCTTCTTGGAAACTGAGTTGTTCTACAAGGGTATTCGACCCGCTATTAACGTCGGTTTGTCGGTATCGCGTGTAGGTTCCGCTGCCCAAACCAAAGCCATGAAACAGGTACGATTCTAATTAGTCAGGTTATAATATATGTTTGAACATTTGGTGATCGCTAATTGTATCGATCGCAATGCTGATGCACGATGATGCATATAGAATGAATGCAGTTAATGTTGAAAAAATGTGACGATTTTCTATGGAAATTTTCAAACATTTTGCTATATATTTGGATGATTTCCAATTTTCATATGTTATATGTTACATCATTCAGGTCGCCGGTTCCATGAAGCTTGAATTGGCCCAATATCGTGAAGTAGCTGCCTTCGCCCAGTTCGGTTCCGATCTTGATGCTGCCACTCAACAACTGTTGAATCGTGGTGTTCGTCTCACTGAATTGTTGAAGCAAGGTCAATATGTACCAATGGCTATTGAAGAACAAGTCGCTGTTATCTATTGTGGTGTACGTGGTCATTTAGACAAATTGGACCCATCAAAGATCACACAATTCGAAAAGGAGTTCTCTCAACACGTTAAGTAAGTTGATTTCATACGTCTTCGTGCATGTATGATTGATGGATTAATTGTTTTTTGCTAGGACAAATCATCAAGATTTATTGTCAACTATCGCCAAGGACGGCCAGATCTCTGAATCGTCCGATGCCTCACTTAAGAAGATCGTCACAGACTTCCTTAGCTCCTTTGCATCGTAATTCATTTCCCTTTCTACCAACACAACAACACACATAAATTATACAAATTAATTAATTAGTTATTACTCATTTTGAACTGACCAATCCAATTTTGTGTATAAAATCAATTCGTCAGTTGAAAGTCGGTAATCTTTTTTTCCTATTTTAATTTTATTTTCCTGTTTTTCTTTCTTTTTTTGTAATTGTTAGTAACATTGAGGATGCTGATGTAATAAGGGAACCTGTTGATGATTCTGCTGATGACGCTGCTAAAAAGAAATCGGGTAAAAAAGCTGCCGCCGATAAAAAAGAGAAACCCAAACCCCCCGATGACAAGTCTAAAGCGAAACCGGCTGGCGATAAACCGGAGGTGAAGGCGGATAAAAAGCCTGAAGCAAAAGCGGACAAAAAGCCGGAAGAAAAACCAGATAAAAAGGCTGAGGCAAAACCGGATAAAAAGGCTGAGGCAAAACCGGATAAAAAGCCTGAGGTGAAAGCGGAGAAAAAAACTCCTCCTGAGAAACCCGAGAAAAAGCCGCCTGCTGATGACAAGGCTAAAGGTAAAGCGGATGATAAAGGTAAGCCAGACGATAAAAATAAAGATAAAGATAAGGATGGTAAGAAATAGCAGTGGTTCATTCAGCATTCGAAACATACCTGTTAATAATTGCTAAATAAGTCAACAATTTTATGTTATCAAAATATAGAAAACGATAATATTTAAAAGAAACGATGTTTACTTGTTTTTATTAAACCAATCCTTACAGTAGAGTAGATAAAAGTGATTTAAAATAAAAATGATACTCAACTAAGCAAAAAAGTGAATGGAGGTGAATCAAATGTGTGCATAATGTGCCAGTATCCATCTTGTTGTAATTAAGTGTCTGAAGTGTCTTTTGAATATTTTAAAATTATTTTTTTATATATAATTCATTTTAGAAGGAATTTTATAGTAGGGGAAGGGACACAGTGAACAAAATTGGTCAAGTACAAAACTTTTCTCTTCAATTCATTTTGCCAACTGTCACCTTACTTTCAGTGGTTGCTTAGGATTCACCCCCTATCAATCTCAGAATGAAAATTTGACCAGCATGTACTATATGCCCACTTTTCTCCTACAGCGTTTCCCAAGGTTTGGGTCGCGAAAAAAATTGTAAATTATAATTGATTAAATGACCAATAGCTTCCAGAGATTACATACAATGTTATTCCATCATAAAAGGACAGCCTTAATAGTGTAAGATGCAACAACGTCCATTCAAAGATATTCCTTTACATTGGATTTTTTCTTCTCTTTAATTTTTGGCATTTTCCGTCAATTTTTTTATTGTGCTTTAATCTACCATATTATTCCATAATATTTGTGGTTTTGGGATAAAGTAGCGATCTAAAAATACATTAAAATCACATTTTTATTCAAAAAAGAATTTTTTGCACATTCTCTGTTTTGTCACAGAGGGTGAAAATAATTAACACGATCTTATTTTCTAGTATTGCATAAAAATGGATATTTATGCATGAATTTATGTTTACATTTTTAGTAAGTATATAGATTTTTTGGAATGCATAATTTATTTAGTCCCAACACATTACGTTCACAATAAATACATAATTAATAAATTAGATATGAGCGAGATTAAGAAGTACATTGACTTAAATTACTCTGATGACGATTCGGATGACGAGACGAGGGAATATGATAGACCAGATGGTGATCCAGATGAAAACGAGGAGTATGACGAACTATCGCTGTATTCGTAGCTGTCGCTCGAACTCGAACTACCATCTTCGTAGCTGGAATCACTGCCGCTGTCGCTCGAACTGGACCCACCAAGCAGCTCCAATGATGGTTGAGCCAAACACAATTGCACAAACATTACGAGCGCCAGCACAACGAGCAATTTCTTTGAAACAGACATTTCTATGTTGTTGATTGTTTGTTACTGAGGTGGTTACTGAATACTACACGTTTCCCATCACGCCTTTTATACCAAATTCGTGTTAATTGAAATTGTAATTAATATTTTGTTTAATCAAATATTTATCCATCTTTAGCGTATCACGATAAATTGTTTTGCAATAACGAATTAATTATTGTGTATGTGTGTATGTTATGTATGTACATACAAAAAAATGCAAATATTTTATGTTTTTTTTGTCATTTTTTTCGAAAACATCATCATGCGATATCGTTAATTTTTGTTGATTAAAATACTGTTAGAGTAATTGCTGGGAGACAATTTTCGGTTATTACCAGTTTATGAAATATTTAATTGTTGGATGAGATCGCATCTCGTTTTTTTGCTTGTGTCTTTATTAAAAGTGCCAGGGAATAATGATGACAAATATTAAAAAAAAAAGTAAAATATGTGTTAGAAGGTAACTGGTCTGGTACACAAAGCATTCTTATTTGCGATATTTAAAGGATTTATATTACTTGGTGTTTAGTAACTGTAGTAATAATTTCCGTTGCTATTTGCATCAATAGTAAACAGGAACAAAGTCTTTGCAACAAATGCCTATAATCTTTGTAAAATTCCCCAAACAAACAAATATCTGTTTATTGTTTATTAATTTCTCTAGGCATTCCATGTCTATGACCATCCAACAACATATTACGTCCGTACAATTTAGTTAGATCGTATTGTAAAGTGACAAAAAATAAGGTACAGAATACACAGCTACACTTAGTGCCTATTTTATCACAAGGCAGGCAAGCAGTGCGTGATTTATGCATATAAACAAGTTATAGCTTATGACCTCGTATTTGAAAGGGTCTAACATGAAAAATGTTGTACCACAGACAAAAAGAATATATTCTATTTTTGATGGTCGCACCAAAAAAAATTTACTTATTATAGTCAGCTGTGAAAGGCATAGTGATGGTATCAGTCTTATATAGTCGTATTGTACATTCAAAATCTTTATTTGTCTTCACTCTAAACTTCCAGTAAAGAAGACACACTTATGTATATGTATATTTCAATGCTATCTTACTTTGTTACTTTGTATTTATTATCTTTAATGGTCTATGTACCCTAAACTATCCTAACTTAGGGCTTATTAGCTTTTAAATCCGGTACTTGCCAAGGACTCGCTATGAATTGGGACAAGCAATACTTTCCAAAAACGGCCTTATGCGTTCAATATCGTCATATACTCATAAAAATCTATTAAAAATTAATTTTTTGATTTTAAATTTAAAATGTCGTAAATACTTAAACAAATTTGATAAGTTACTACACTTAGTGTAATTTTGATTTAAACATTAATATTATTGTACTTACTATAATATTACATCTTTTAAATTGGATCTCTATAATTATCATATATTGATAGTCCAATACAAAATACTTTGCCTAAGACCCGTGAAGGGCCAAATTGGGTCTTATTTACCCTTCGGAGATACTGTTCAGTGAGTACGAAAGTTAACGTATCTCTCCAATCGTCCTCCTGCACTTAATTCCAGACTATTTATTAACATTCAGTTCTTGCTTGTATGCAAAAGAGATTTTAACTATCTAAAGCAATTTTTAGTGACCAACGTACTTTTTAGGACCTCTACATTAAATTATAGATAGATTTTTCTTTGCACAAAGAGATAGATTATTGAGTTCATTTTCGAATTTTGCTTTAATCTGTGGTTGAAATAAGAGATGTATGCCTCTTTCGAACAATGTTAATGAACGCTTTTGCATGCTCTGATGGAAAATGTCGAAAATTAATAATTCTGATGTAGACTGTATTAATCTTTAATTTAATTATTGGAACTTCTGATGCATGGTGCGAAATGATTTTTTCTGCAATAGCCTTTCTTTCCAAACACAATGGAAGACATCTTCTCGAGCACAAATCACGGCATGGCGTGCCACACAGTCTAAATTCTTCATTGCTTGGACAATCTATAATAAAATTGATATTATTTCTATGAAATAATTATCAATATAATTAATTACATTTCGACGAGTATACAGCACATATGATGGCATAAAATGAGAGTAGTAAAAGAAGTAGTGCGGTCTTCATGGCTTCAACTAAGTGGTACTGCCCTTTTGCACCCAATTTTATATCAAAATTGAAATTGGTTTTGATAAATATGTTTTATTATTTCAATAATTTATAGCCAATTAGTATGTTTTTATAGTTTACAGCATATTTAAATTATTATCCATTCATAAATTAAAAATCGATATTTAACGGGAAAGTGGTCACCTGTAATCTTCGAAAGTAATTACAAAAGTGCCAAACTATGATATAATTATAATGACGAGTAATTGTAGTCAAATTAATTATTTTTCAATTTTTGAAAGCAATTTATTGCAATATAGATATGATTAGTCGCGATTATAACCTTAATGGGTCTGGCTCGTTATTAAATTTAAATGCCCTTATATTTTATGAAAATTATATGCTATTTACAGATATTTCTGACTTGATCACTATTTGCATTTGCGCCTAACAAAGTTCTGGTCCTCGACATTACTTTTTTTTCTGGCTTGAATATTCTTTGGATTTTTGTTGTCATTCTAAAAGTTGTTATAGTTATGAGTTACTTTTCGACTGTTATATCTATTGATAATTTCGCCACTACATAAATGTTATAATTTCAATTATTTTTGTTATTTTTATGTTATGGTGAGAGATTGTCTTCACCCCCATAGGCACAAATCCGTTACTGGATATGATGGTTGAATTAATCATCTCGATTTTCATCCCGCAGACATGTTCCGTTATGATGTCTACAATATCCCTTATGACATCTACAGCCCGGTTTACACATTTCATAACATTCTTCTATGCATCCATCGCTGCATGTTGTGCCGCATAATTTAAATTCTTCATTGGATGGACAAACTGCAACGAAGGAAAATTGTTATATGCTTGATTTATAATGTTTATTTATAATGAATTGCCTTGGGACTGGACTGCGACTAAAACAGCACACAATGACAGTAGACTAAGTAATTTTATTGAATTCATGACTTCAAGTGAGCCTTGACATTACTTCACACTCAATTTTATATTGCTAGATTACAATTGGCGCGATTCCCATAAAAATGATTCATCGCATAAAGAGATTATTACCATTATCAATCCATCAAAAGGTTGAGTTCTTATTATGCCCAAAAAGTAACCTTCTTCAGTAAATGCCATCACAGTGATAGAAGTGAATTTCCAATTCAAGCTAAAAATAGCAAAGAGAGGTAATAAAAAATGATAAAACAATTTGCATTGACCATATCCACATCTATGTTTACCATAGAAAGTTATCTGTTGTATGCGACAAATATCGAAGTATGTGAACGAGCTCTAAAGAGCCAGACGCGTTAAAAAATTTAGGAGGCTTTATTAATTATAATAAAGAAGCATAAATATCACTGTGCTAGAGCAAAATCTGTCAAAAAAGGCATCTAGTGGATAAGGGTATTTAAGGTGTGCTAAACTCAATGGCACAAACCGTTTTTAAAAGTTAGATCGCGTTTTCGAGATATCTCAATTTGAATTTCTCAAGAATAATGGTGCTGATATGCATTAGAGATGCATCTTATTAGTGATGACGTTTTACTCTATGGACATTCTAAAGCATATCTGCACTATTGTTCTTGAGAAATTCAAATTGAGATATATATTTTTTGACAGATTTTGCAACTAGCACAGTGTAATTAATTCAAATGTATTTGTTTTCGAAATTTTTTTATTGATGAAAATTTTAGTTTACAATGAGGCAATCAAAATAGCAATCTAATTATTTCATTTTGATAGTAACGCTGATTTAGCCTAACTCATATTTTCTATTTCTTCTTCTTCGCATTCTTTTGATGTGTCATTCCTGCAGTATCCTAGTTTGCATCCACAACCAGGCGAGCACGTAAATTCATTGCACATTCCCGAACATACATCATTGCATGGGCCGCCGCATTCCGAGAACGCTTCGTTTGGCGGACACTCTGTAACTAAATGGATGTGTGCGGATTACAAAATTAACTAAAACTAACATTTATTACAGTTCCTTTGCGCATATGCTAGAAATCCACAAAATGCGAATAAACAAACTAAACGTGCAAAATGCATTTTTGCTTCAACTATCCGTTTACTTGTTTGTACACCTTGCTTTATATTATATTAAACACAATTGTTAATAAATTACACTTTATGTTGCGTTTTTTGATAATGAATGTATTATCTAATCACAATTTTAAATGTTGAGTATTGTTGATTATCAAAATTTCCAGCAGCATTTTATTAACTGCAAACTACTATCACTTAACAAAATAAAAACAGCCAAGTCGATAGACATATAGGTGGCAAGAAAAAAGGAAGAGCATGTTGTCTTTACTTAGTTGCGTAATTATTGGCGAACCGTAGTATAAATAAGCTCTGTTTTAAATATTTATAAAAATATTTTGAAATTTGAAACAAGCGTATGAGAAATATTTATAATGGAGCAACCAAAATGAATTTGGTTTGGTTATACTTATAATTTGGCACATTTTTAATAAACTCTTTGCTTTATAATTTTTTTTAATAGAAAGAAAATAGACAGGATAATCTATCTTTTTAAATTAAGTTTAGGCAACGTGAATGCCAAAGCGAGGAGAAGAAGAACAATATTTCAGAATGATTTATTTTTTATCATACTAATATTATAGGATAATTATCAGGTTATAATTTATAAATTCTGTTGTGTTGTTCTTTTGTTGTTTGTACGGTGTTCAGTATAAATTTAGAACACAGACCAGTATTCCTTGTAGTTACCCAATTGTTTTCGAATGTTTCCTACAATTGGAATTTGAAACAGTTTGGCCAATATTGTCGCTGGAGATAGATCGCGATAACGTTGATTTGTACTGAGCTCAACGTTGGTTTTGGCTTTGTTAATGCATTAATTTTAGTTAATGCTATAGTTTTATAGTAGAAAAGATAAAAGAGAGAAAGGAATTGAATGTTTGTAAAGAATTTTTAGGAAATCTTAACAACATTTCGTCGGTGCAGAAGAAAAGTGACACATCTAAAAAATCTTCATGTTTTAGGGGAACGATTTTAAAATAATATTGTGAATTTAGAAAGTATAGAAAAATAAACATTTCTATAATGTAACAATTTTTCTTGTTTGTGATGGGTCCATAATACTTACTATGCACTGAAAAAAATACTGCTGATTTTTCTACAACAGCCGTGTAGTAAAATTTTTGTGCACCGTAATACTATTTTTGTATACAGAACTATTACACTTGCTACTCTATTAAACAAGTCAC
>JARJDW010004345.1:0-16041 GCA_030264715.1 Adinopsis sp. GC000173
CCACTTGAAAACCGCACAATTAGCAATTAAAGTTTGCTACATATATGTGATACAAAACAAGTTATTTCCTTGTGGAATGCGATTAATCACAGTGTGGGTGTTGTTATAACAAAAAAAAAACACAACAAATATGTATATTCAAAAGTTTAAATTTAATAATCGTGGTAAATCAAGGTTCTCGCTTCACGACACAAAGATTTATTTTATTGTTATTAATTTGATGCATAATTATCCGCATTTTTTTGAGTAAATAGACATGGGTGTATTTTGAAAGTAATTTAAGATCTAAGATTATTGAAAATATAGTGAAGATATTGAAGATATACAGTGTGTCTGTTGGATTCTAGTTGTGATATTTGGTAATCAACCCCTGGTGTGCCTGAAATTTCAAGCATGTTTTAACGTTATTTAAATCTAAGGGGGGCTGATAATGAGGGAAAGGTGATATTATGTTCAGGTAAAATGCTATTTTAACCAATAATTCGACAAAATGTTATTAAGATAAGTTGTTTAAAATATAAAATTATGCACATATTCAAAATTTCACAATTATCGGATCACTTTAACACAATCAAAAGAATTGATTTATATGTTCACGTAAAGTGCCATTTTGGGCAAGAATACGACAAAATCTTACTAAAACAAGTTGTTCAAAATTTTTGATCAATTATACCTATAGTAAAGTCGATCCGGGGACACACTGTATAGATGTATCGCACTATTTTTATATAAATTTTTAAGTAATCTATTATGCTTTTATCTATGCTTTTTACTACACAGGTCACTTTCATTAGTATAATTGCATATTTTTATTTATCATTTTATTTATTCAAATATTTAACAGACTGCAGTTGAATATAAATGAATTATATTTAATAGTTTATGAGGAAAAATTAATTAGTATGTGTTTGGCTTTAAATATTTTTAAAACCAATAATTTCATTTGAAATAAATTTTGAAGCAGCTTAAATTTATTCGATAAAGTATAAAATTTGTTTAAAACACAACATATTTGTATTTCTTAATGTTTAAATTTAATAATTATAGCAAATCAAGGTCCTCGCTTCACGACACAAAGATTTATTTTATTTTTATTAAGTTGATGCATAATTATCCGCATTTTTTTTGAGTAAATAGATATGGGTTTATTTTGAAAGTAATCTAAGATCTAAGATTTTAAAAAATAAAATTAAGATATCGGATCATTTGTGGTTTTAATAAATTAAAAAACATAGTAATTGATATATAATTTGTGCGGCATTATTTAAATTATGTAAATTTTTAAGTAATTTATGTGCGCTTTTCAAGGTAGTCTAAGTCTATATTTAACTTTTTATATATTCTAATATTTAAGGGCTTGCCACTAAATTTAAATGAATTATGTTTAATAATTTAAGAGCACAATTTACTGTTTCTATTAAAATAATAGCAATTATTAAATAATTAGTATGTGGTTGGCTTTAAATATTTTAGAACCAATAATTTCATTTGAAATAAAATTTGAAGCAATTCAATTTTATTAGATATGGTATAAAATTTGTTTTGTTTTTATATTATTCAAGATAAAATAGACTTAAACCTTTTGCAAAATAATGATGTTAATACTTTAAGCAGAAAGTGCCTATAAAAAATGATGTGTTGAATATTCTGACATCTAATGAAGATTTTTAAATGCATTCAATTTTTCAAACCATTTTGAGCTAGTATAAAACGTGGAAAATAAAGTTTTTAAAGCAATTTATATAACTATTTTCTATTGTATTGAACACTTTTTTAAATGAAAATTTATACTCATCTTTAAAATATTATATGTATATTGATTGCTGTTCAATTCTTATTTTGTGCACTCAATTGTATGACAAAATTTCAAGTGACCATACCATTTATGATTTCTAGAATTACCTATATGTCGATAATTTTGCTCTAATGTAACATCTGTGTTTTCACTATAGTAGAAGATAATGTATCGTAAGTGAGCATTATGATAATTACAGACAAAGTGTAATCAAAATTCTGGTATTCATGACAAAAATCTATTAAACCTACCAAGGATAATTATACATCTACTTAATCTAGAAAACGGTGTATGTTTGGTAGCCTAACCCAATAAATTTTTATGAAAAAATTTAATAACTTTGCAGTAGGTACGTTGAAACAATTAAATATTGCAAATGTGAATACAATATGCAATTTTATGATGGAACTTTAGATAAACCAGTAGTAAAAAACCAATAAAAAATAATTTGGTTTTTATCAGGCGTGGAATTAAAATTTATAATTGTGTCAGACGGCGGGCGAGAAAACAAAAAGTTAGTTTGTAAGTGTATACATAATTGAAATTGTTTAATTACAATGTCACATAAAAATGTTTAATTGCATACATGCAATATAGGATAGTTTTAATCAAATATCGAATTTATTATACAATATAACAAAAAAACAATATCGGTTTAAAATTTATAATTGTCTCAGACGACGAGCGAGAAAGCAAAGAGATAATTTGTATATGCATATGAAATTGTTTAATTATAATGTCACATAGAAAAAGTTTAGGCAATTTTTACATTGAACACGTTATCACAGTGTACATACAATATACGAGGTTTGTTCAAGTTCTATCGCAACATTTGTGTTTTTTTAAAAATTATTTATTTAATCTTCGATATCTATGTTATTTCCGTTAAAGTAACCCCCATCAGATATTATGCACTTGTGCGAACGTTTTTTCCATTCTTCGAAGCTTTTCAAAATATCATGTTTTGTAATCTTGTTCAGCTGCTCCTTCGATGCAGTTTGTCTCTCCTCAATCATTCGACAATTTTCCAATTTTATTTTTTTCACTTCTTCACTTTTTTTTCTTCTCGGCTCTCTGAGAACATTTTGTACTACCGATAAACTTCGGTCCAAGGTAGCTTTACCATATGCCACAATCAACATTTACAATGTGTCCCCGCATCAAATTTCGTTTTTCACACAAAATTTAATGTTAAAAATCAAAGACAATCCAAAACACGTGTGAATAAAACCAATGCTAAAAATTAACTGATCATTCAAAATGACCGAAATTATCAGCACCAAAAAAATCGGAAAACGCATATACGTAACCCATGGAAATTCAAATATCGTGATAAAACTTGAACAAACCTCATAAAGTGTATAGCAACTCATAAAAAATAATATAGATTTATAATTTATAATTGTCTCAGACGACAAGTAAGAAACCAAAAAAAAAAAAAATGATCTGTACAAACATAAATTGCTTAATTATAATGTCGCATAAAAAGCCTAGGCGATTGTATAATTGCATACGTCCTCACAATGTACATACGAATATATAGTTTTAATCAAGTATCGAATGTAAGTATGTAATATAAAAGAAAACAATATAGGCTTTTCGAGCATTAAACGCCGCACACAAAATTAAACGATTATTATTTGTAACGATAAAAAATTAAAATTAAACACGTAGGTGTTTTATTGTATTGGAGTTTATCACTTACATTGTAAGCAATATTTTTTGAATACATTATGATGTTCAAATATATGTTGTTACATTTAGTACGAGGCTTTATAAACAATTGCATAGCAAACCGCATCAGCACGGTGATTAGCTTGCTGGTCGCAACAACAAGATGCAAAACGTGGTGAGCGCGGTATGGCTCGCGATAATTCTCTGTACAGCGTTACGGTGTGAATGCAGTCGGGAGTGCACGTATAAGGTAATTAATTGATCAATATCATATGTATCTTAATGGCCTACCACGATAAGTGTGTGATTGAAGTATATGATTTAGAAATGCAATCGATATGATGAGGATGCGCTCAATGTGCATATGGTGCCGCATTCACATTGCGACGCTGGCTGGGTGAAAACCTTCGACGAGTACTACAGCGAGGATGTGTCGAAAATTCTCACCAGCGTCGTTATCGCCTTGGCACGAAATCCGCAAAGAAAGTGAGTGTTGTGATTCTTCTTCTTCGTATCCACCCCAAAATGATTTTAAGATATGCGCTTGTTTTGATAATGTATGATGATTTTAACCACAATTATCGTTGTATTTAACATAGGTAAATCCTATTTTTTAATTGTGCTAGTTCATAATGAGGTAGGTAACAAAACCTTGAAATTGATTTTCATACATTAAAATTTGCAACTCGAAATATGATAATAATCGTTTTTATGTAAAAGTACCCATTTTTGGGAAGCTAAATTATGGCATAGATCCCTGATAATTTACTTTTGATCTATTAGTATTGAAATTCGTAGACATAAAGCTGATAGAAATTGATTAAATCAATTTTAAATTAAATTTTGTCTTCGTTTTTACAATTTTGAAAACATTTATAACTTTAGAGAATTAAAAAAAAGATAGAAAAAAATTACAATGTTTGCATAAGTTAAATATTTATATAATACAATACCAAATATTAAATTAAATTATAATAAATATTACCTAAAATTAGCATGTATTAATAATTAAATATATTTGATTTGAATTTAATATTTTTTGTAAGAAAATGAAAACAATTGTAATTTATAATTCAATTTAGATTTGTTTCTAGCCATTTTGTAATAAAAAGAATTTAAAGTTTATTTAACTAACTTGAATGAGGTAAAACTTTTGTGAGTAGATTGCTATCCTTATAGGTTTTGATAATAATTGGGTATAACTTTGGAGAATCATTTGTGAAAAAATATAAAATTCTATTTTTGCAAAACTACTTATCGAGCATCTGATTAGTTTAACAATTAATCTTTATCTACCTGCACAAATTAAGATACAATTTTATAATTAATTTTTCCAAGTGAACAAGTTAAAGGAGTTTTTTTTTCAAAAAAGAAAAGAAAATATAATAAATAATACATGGTAACGTAATATTAGCTTATATTGTGTAATTTGAATTATCTTATTTACCGAGACGTCATAAAAATAATTTAATATTTTTTTAATTATCTTGATTGCTGCACTGCATTTTATTTACAGCTACTCACATTTTTTGTTTATATATTTGGGGAAATATGTTTAATAAAATTTTAAACGTTTTGTTTATGTATGAAATATTGTTATTATCATTAAATTAAAAAAATATGGATGCCAAACTGCATATTTACGCAGAATTTGATGATTATAATGATAACTACTTTCTGAAAATTCCGAGGAATTTAGTAATATTTCAGGGGCACATCTCTGATCATAGAAGATTATTCAGGTTGACTAAGACTTGAGATGTTATAGGATTCGGATAAGTCGCAAATGTCATTAGTTACGCCCTCTAAATCTCAAATCCTGCGTAAATATGCGTTTCACGTCTATGTAATGTTTTCATTGATGGTATTATCTAATTTTTTCGGATATTGATTAATTGTTTGTTTTATTTAGATTTGTTTGGGCCGAGATGTCGTATTTCTTCGTTTGGTATTCCAACATGCCGGTGATGGTGCGAAACCAAATAGCCATACTGATAAAAAACGGTCAGTTTGAATTTGTTGGTGGCGGATGGGTGCAAAACGATGAGGCAACGACAAATTATCAGTCGATTATAGATCAAATGGGACTGGGAATAAGGTGAATATCAAATTCTATACAAGGGTGGTCTGAAAAGTTTTGAGACTTTCTTTTGGTATCTATGGATTTATTCTACCAATTGCATCACACAAAATAATAAAATTACGAAGAAATACAAAAAAACGATAATATATAGAGAAAATAGCAAAAAAGGGAAAATAGGATCAAATTGTAAAATCACGCAGAAAGGGAGAAAAAGGTGGGAAAATGAAAGAATGAAACATAAACAAATGCAAAAATAAGTTGAAAAGACTCTAAACTTTCCAGACCACCCACCTAAGTATTGAACAATAGCATTTTCAACTAAAAATCTAAAATTTCAGGCGGATTCGTGAAACGTTTGGCAAGTGCGCCGAGCCGAACGTCGGCTGGCAGCTCGATCCCTTTGGTCATTCGCGCGAAATGGCTTCTATATTCGCGCAACTGCAATTTGATGGCTTGTATCTTGGCCGTATTGATTATCAGGATAAAGAGCAGCGCATTGAAGATCAGCAGATGCAGTTGGTGTGGCAAGGCGATCCCGATTTAGGTTGTTATTATAGTAACACAAAATTATGTCGAATTGATGTGTCCAAAATCTGTTTTAGGGAATAGTTCGAAAATATTCACAACCATTTTATACAACACGTACTTTCCACCGGAAGGATTTTGCTTTGATCGCTGGTGTTCGTATTTTATAGATTCGTCAAACGCCCGGAGAAAGGTAATTTAGCGATATTAATATTAATTTACGTTAACCTTCTAATATCATCAGTAAACACATATAGCTGATGAGTTTCAATTAGAGATCATTAATTTAGTTACATTTTATGTTGTTGCAACAATTTTGATATGGATGCAGTCCAAATGTTAATATTAACGACTAGAATCAGTAACCTGTATTTTTCTATTTAAGAGCAAAACAAGAATTAGAACTTCGGGACCTAAAATAAGAACTGTCCCTATTTGATTTTATGGTAAAAATACTTAAAAAGTTTAAAATTCATAAAAAATGTCTTTTCTGTTTTCTGCCACACACATGCAGCATTAAAATCCTCCAACTTTCATAATTTACAAACACACTGGTGTACCTATTTTAATCAAGTAAAATATTTGTATAAGATAGCAATTTTGCAGAAGCAAAAAGTAGTAAAGTATCCTTGCGAATGTAGCCCAATTAATTTCTTCTACAACAAAATCTGAAAAACACTTGGCCCTTTTGTTAATTTTCTCTTAATATTCAAATGAAAACAATTGATGTTCTAAGGCCAACAGATTCTCATTGATAACTGCTAATAAAATACTATTCTTTAAATATGTCCTTAAAAACAAAATAGATTTTAGTTGTTTGTATTTTGTTTAATACAAATTATTATCCAGAAATATTTAATAATCTAGAAAACCATTCTTTTAGTCGGCTCAATTTATCAGAGCACTAGAAAATATAGCTGCTGCGTACGCTACCAATCACATTCTAATACCAATGGGCGGCGACTTTACCTATTCCGATGCTGAAAGATATTTCCAAAACATGGACTATCTAATAAAGTGAGTGCTAATGAAAAATGCAAGTCGCATAACACACTCTATTGCTTTTTTTCTTCAGATATATCACAAAAAATAAATTACAATTGAAGGATGGTAGACCCGTTAACATTTTCTACTCATCGCCTGCTTGCTACCAAGAAGCAGTTTTTCAAGTAGCGCAAAAGCAAAACCTCACATTCATCACGAAAACCGACGATTTTTTTCCCTATGCCGATAAGCCGCACCAGTACTGGACCGGCTACTTTACGTCGCATCCAGAATTCAAACGCTACGTGGAGGACACCAATCACTTACTGCAAGTTGGCTGGCAGTTGAGCGTGATAAACGGCGATGAAGTAATCCTGAAGGAGGAAGGCGATTTACATGTATTGGTACGGGTACTCGGGGAGATGCAGCATCACGACGCCATCACCGGTACCTCAAAGCAGCGCGTTGTTGGTGATTACTTGAATTTGTTATACACCGGACGTAGTATGGTATTCGCCGAAAATCAGCGGCGTTTGAGGTGAGTAAGAAAAACAAACAGATTTGACTATTTAATAAATAATTTATTTATGCCGGTGTATTTTAGAGAGCGTTGTAAAAATCGGTTGTATTGTTTGTGTTGCTTATCCCATGGGGATAACTTAATAATGGTAGGCGTATGGCGAAGCGTAGGCGGCGTACGGGTGGTGAGCATAGGCGCCGTAAGCGTACGGGTAGGCACCGTGGTGGTAGGCACCGGAGTAGGCTAACGGAGCCGAGTAGTAAGGGGCGGTGTAGGCGGCGCTGTAGGCAAGTGGTGCAACTACGCCTGGTTTTGGCTCGGCGGCGGCGAAGGCCATCAAGATAGCGAACAACAACTGTAAACAATTATTTTAATATACAATTTGGAATTATGCAGAATGCAATCGATATACTTACGAATTTGAACATTTTTAGTTGTGGTTGTTTGTACGTTTTGCGAACGACTAATACTGCCAAGTAAAAAGTCGCGCGGTTTTATACACGCTGAGACGCACCGCACCATTCGCTTCGTGAAATTTGGCATTGAGCACCGTCAACAATAATAGTAAAATGGTAGCAGTATTATAAACAAGCACATTCATTATGCAATTTGTACGTTACCATAATAAAATTTTCGGATGTTAATTAATCATTAGGTTGATTCAAAAATATTTATGATTTTTTAACGTGCAAAGCTGTTTTGATAATTATTTATTATTTTCTTCAAAGATTATTTTTTTCTTTTTGGGAAACAATGACTCCGTAATCAACGATAGGTGTTATGTGCCTTGCATTTTAAATTGTCGGGCTATGTCAAATTAGTAATTTGCAATTCATTTATTGTAAGCTATGTTACAACTGTCCAATTTATAATTTTAATGTCAGACAGCAATTTAGCCTCCATTTTCCGCATTTTTACAAAATTTTTTATTGCATTGACGCCAATGGATTATGCTCTGTCTCCTGCGTTTTGTGATAATGTAATTCTCCTAGATTGTACCTCAATTGTGAGGTTTCATTTAAGAGTTTTTTTATAATTTATTCTTAAAAATTATTTAATACAATTGTTTTAAATTGTATTGAGTCTTAATATTATATGTTAGCGCAATGCGGATATGTAATAAAAATGTGCTTCGTCATTCTTAATCACTTTGAGAAACAATAATTTAACAACTGCAAATCTATATCCAGATTTTGCCATTTTGCCTTGGCAAATCTTATTTGGAGCGCAAAAATCATAATTGTTAAAGTTGATAAATAAGATAATGTAGCACCTGATTTAATTTTAACGCCAAAACAATATTTGGGAAGAATTGGTGTAAGGTGACAAATTCAAAACGCAAATCAATTATGGTAGACGTTTCGGCTAAAGGAGTTTAGGGCCATCCTCAGTTTAACATAACATAATACTAATTATTTAGTGAAGCATCACGCTCACATTCCAACACTTTGTGAAAAACACAAAAAGGGATATGTGCGTTTTGAATTTGTCACCTTGCACCAACCCATTCCAAATATTATATTCGCGTTAAAATTAAATCAGGAGTTACATAGTTCATAAAGTTTTGGCTAATTTTATTCCAAAGCCAAAGTCTATAATGCCATCTCACAATGAATACGCAACTTTTCTTTTTCATCACATCTGATTATATCTAAATTCAAAAAAATATGCGCTCAAACAGCGCCGGAAAATTCTGCATAAACCTATTTTACATATACTTGTATATTTATGTTTTCAGTAAACTAATAGGATTTGACATTAAGGACCAGATGAAAATCAAAATACAAAATTGTCCGCTGATAAATATCACCGAATGTGAAATATCTAGAACCATGCCAGATTTCTTAGTTGGAATCTACAATCCACTAGGATGGTACGTGGACCGTTACATTTCAATTCCCGTCTCAAGTCCACTTTATGGAGTGTTTCATAAAGGTAAAGACAATATACCTATTTAATTGTGTGTTTTATTAAATAGAATAAATTTTAGATGATACTGTGCCTGTGCAAATCACACCATCAGTTGATCGGTTTACTAAAGAAGGAGAAGAAGTATACGATTTAGTTTTTCTCGCCAAGAAACTTCCACCGCTTGGTATGAAATTTTATCGCGTAAGAAAGCAATCGTTTGATCGCGGTAATACAGCAATGAAAGTCGTAAAGCAGAAGGAGTTTGGAAATGAGGTATGTATTTCGGCCAAATAATATCAGGTTGCATTCAAATTTGGGTTAATTTTGAGGAATTGCAAATCATAGTCGATGAAAACGGATTTCTGACGCATGCCATCAAAGGCAATGTTTCAATGAATATGCGACAGTATTTGGAGTACTATCGACCGCACTTGGGAGAGGAGCCATTCTCGCATGGTTCAGGTGCTTATCTCTTTCGAGCAAAAGACAAGATGCCATACCACTTTTTGGCACCGGAAACAACTATGTACACCGGTAAACTGTACGACGAGATTCGGCAAAAATTCAATAATTGGACCACGCAAATTCTGCGAGTCTACAAAAATGCTGTCAAGCCTTACATAGAATACGATTGGATTATTGGACCGATTAATCTCAAGTAAGTGATATAATGCAAAATTAATTAAATTTTACACCCTTAATGTATTTCAGAGATTTTCCAGAAGGTGTTGAAATCATAACTAGATTTAAAACGCAAATAACCAACGACGGTGAATTTTCGGTCGATAGCAATGGAAAAAATTACATTTCGCATAAAACCGATGATGACGATGACATGGATACCATCGCACGAAATTACTACCCGGTGACAAATCGAATTTCGATTAGCGATAAGATCCGCAATACGTACTTTACCGTGATAACCGATCGCGCCCAAGGTGGCTCTAGCCAAAACAACGGCGAAGTTGAATTGATGGTATTCAATTTATGCAAATATTTGCCAACAATTAACATTCATTTAATTTTAGTTACACCGTGCGTTGACTAAGGATGATGGCTTGGGTGTGGAAGAACCACTAATTCGTACTACGGTAACTAGAGGCCAATATGTGCTTGATTTTGGAAACAGAAATTCGGATTACAGCAGAAAGATCGCTTTAGATCTACACCTGCCGCATATGTTATACTTTATCCAAACGAGTCAGACTTCTTCCAAGTCATTACAAGTTATGACAAAATATCAGGTAATTTAGTAATGAATACTTAGAATTATTATTAATCGCACATGGCAACAGATGGTAGAGTAAGCGAATAATTTTTTATTGGTTTTATCAACTGACCTTTAATGTTTTCAATATTTCCAAATACCTAAGTGTATTATATTTCCCAATTTTTGATTTTATAAACAATTTTTTTATATATTTCTTAAATCTATTATTTACAGTCTAGCGCGCTGAAAAAACAATTACCAGACAGTATTCATCTCCTGACTTTATCACCATGGACCGATGAAGTTCACCGCGGCAACGTTTTAATCCGCCTCGAACATATTAAAATAAATAATAATGCAGTCTCAATAGATTTCAATGTAAGTTAACCGAATTTTATATTGTTGAATAGGTTAAATAATTTTGAAACGTTTTGCAGACAATGTTTACAAAAATAAAAATTGAGCACATGATGGAAACTGATTTATCTGGATTAATATCGAGAAAACGATATTTGGCGGATAATTTAGTCGTTACTTTGCTTCCAAGCGAAATTAAGACATTTGTTATGACGGTAATTTATTTATGATTGATAGACAAAATGATGTTACAGTACGATAATAAAAACAATTTAGCAAGTTTATACAAATCTTTAATTTTCACTTCCTTTTTGATGTCACCTTTATAAAATTTATCAGCATTACATTACTTAAAATAAAAAACAACTAATCTTTAATTAAAAACTTTACTAATTATTGTTGAAAATAATCAATGAAAGTCAAGTGAAAAGCAGAAAACTGCAGATAAAATAAGTTTTCAGAAAAAATTGAAAAAAGAAGAAAAAAAGTGTAACTTTTATGTGAACTAAAATAACTTATTTATTTTCATACCCATTATTGTAGTATTTTTGTTAAAAAAACACACTTTTATTAATTATTTATAGAGATAAACTAGGAAATATTTATAAAATATAATTGAAAACTGCCTAATTTTTACCAGAAATAAAGTATGGCTTAACATTTTTTACGTTTTCACAATTCTATGAGAAAATATTTTACTGATTTTTGAAGAATACGCAAAAAAAACAATAGAAATTGCAAAAAGGAACAGTAATTTGATTTTGGAACAATCTTTATGTTTTTGTTTATATTTTATATCAATATTAGAACAAAAAATTAAAAAGAAGTTAAAAGAAGTTAGTCTTACAATTAAAAAATCCTGCAATTTTGAAATAAAATTGTATTTTTAGAATTGTTTTTTTTATATTATTACAATAATTTAATAATTAGAAAAAAAAATATCAGAAGTTAAAATTTTAATCAAAATATGAAATTTGTAGCTGAGCATTAAAAATTTATGTAGGTATTCAATTAAACAATGCTACAGATTTTATATTTAAATAATCCTGCATTTAAAATAAAATAATTTAAATATATTGCAAATTTGGTAATAGTGTCGTCCTTGTTTCGCCGTTTAAATTATTCGAATATTTACATTGAAGCGACACTTAGTATGCATCCAAGCACCAACGTGACGAAATTCTTGAGCGTGTTACATAAAAAATAAAAACAAAACAGTAGCGGCCAATTGATGTTAAAGATGGCCGAGGACGCAATTTACAAAGTACAAAAAAATATGTGTAATGTAACAAAAAAGTGCATAATAAACATAACATTTTTTGAATATTAAACAATATATTGCACAATTAAAATTCATTTTTTTTGAGCGGGTATAAAAGCGCTGATAATTTGTTGGAAGATTATCAGTTTTAGTTCATCGTCTAAGCAATCAAACAATCCAATCCAAAATGTACAAGTTGGTGAGTAAATTATTAATTAGTATTATTATTGAAATGGATTTAAGACTGTACCATCCCAGTTTCCCTCGTATAGGAAAAAATAGCATTCGTTTTTGACAAATTGTGCCCTTATTTTTAAAGATATCAACTTTATTCGAAAAGCAAAATGAACTGTAATGTCATACATAGCCTGCTACAAAGATTCTTTTTAGAAAAATAACCTTTTTAACTCCACAAATAGTATGTAAAAAATTCGATTTTTTACATACTAATTTTCAACTATTTATTTAACATCTTTGTAAAAAACTCTTTGTAGCAGTGTGCATATGATATTTAACTTTTTTTTGTTTTTTGAATGAAGTCGATATCCTTAATAATTAAGACAAAATCTATCAAAAGCAAACACTATTTTTTCCATTATGATTTACATTGAGTGATACAGCCTTAATTAATATGTATATGAATTAATTAATTAATTTTACAATGTCTTAGTTGTTCTTCTTCACGCTGATGGCGATCGTGTTCGGCGCACCGCAACCGAAACCGACCCATTTCGTCGAGCCGTTCGCAGCCGCCTACACCGCCGACTATGTAGCACCGGTTGCCTACTCGCATTCCTACTCCGATTACTCAGCACCGTTGTACAGCGCCCCCTATGTGTACTCACCGTACGCATATGCCGCCCCCTATCATTACTACTATTAAGTCATGATGCTTATTATGAATTTTAATACGTATAAATGACGACGACGACGACGCTGCCGGATAAATATTTATGAATTATATATGTATGAATTTATTTAATATAATTATAATAATGATAAATAAAATTAGCATTGAAAATGTTACGTGCCGTTGCGTTTCGTTTTTGTTTTGTTCTTACTACTACTTTCGATCGTCGACGTAGATAATGATTAATAATAAAGGAAACATGTGCTCGCTTGTTGTTTTGGTTGCCTGCAGCAATCCTTCAAAGATCGATGTTCAGGTGAAGTAAAATTATTACACATTTTTTATTGATAAACAAATAAAAATTCTTAAAATATGTTTAAACTAGAATAATAGCAAAATTTATGACATTTTTAGTATATTATATAAATATACATATTTCATTACATATAAAATTATAAAACGCTTAAAAAATTCAAAAAACATTTCATTTTTTAAATGCCTTTAAAAAATAAAAATTATTTAATAATTATTTATCAAAAAATGTAAAATTAAACTGAGAAAAATAAATTTCTTGAAAAGTTGTGATTTTTATTCAAGTTCGTAGAAAATTTAAGCAATTCTTAGTAAATTAAAAAGAAAATTTTATAAAAAATTATTAAATTAGATAAAAATTGATTAAAAAACAAAGAATTACATTATTTCCTTCCTTGATTTCCTTAAACAAACAAAATATTTTTAATTAATTGTCAAAAAATGTTAAATTACATAAAAAAATATTTAAATTTATTGAAAACTTGTAATATTTAACAAATTAATATGTAACATGTTAAAAAAAAGTTCGCATTTAGTAAATTAAAAAAAAATATGAAAAAATGTTAAATTAGATAAAAATTACTTAAATTTATTGAAAAATGATGATTATTTAACAAATTATCGATTTGCTTGGTTTGTTGTTTCTAAGTTGAACTTTTAAGGAAAGTAAATTAAAATTCTGCAACTTTCAGCGATTATAACACCTTCCAATTGTTATTTTAGAGCACGTGCAAGAAGATGACGATAAAACAAATCGTGTGCGGAATGTTTTTTCCATCGTTCTGCATCGCGATGCATTCCAAGCAGTTGAATTTTGGGCGGAAAAAGATAGAATTTATATAAACAATCAATAACAAAAAACGCTAATTGAATGGTAAATTATGGACGTAATATTTGAGTTGGGCGTTAAGCTATACGCTTATTTCGTAACGAATTAATTTCGTTGTTGTGTTTCATAATTTTAGCATTTATCAAATTCTGTATCCGGTACAGATTTTTTTGCTGTTGTTGTTGCTGTCTTTGACGCTAGTAATGAGTCACTAATTAATCGAATCAATTTAGATAATTGCGTACGTTTCACGGTGATTGTTTGTATTCGATATACATACATTCGTCAGCGGTTCCTATAGATATGTAAATTGAGCGTTGAAAAAAAATTGACCGGACCATAAATCATATTACTGGAGGGAAAACGGATTGCTTAAACATTAATTGTCGCATAATTATTGCGTGTTGATGAAAATGTTAAAAATTATGTAACATTTTTTTTGTGTAAATGTTAATGAATATTAGTAGTACGAACAAACACACAAAATAATCTAAAAAGAAAGGTAAATTGTCATATTTTTGCTTCAAATTTCTATATTTTTCTTTCAATTTGTAACAATAATCGTAGTGTTACAATTTGTTGTAAAAATATATCAATAATCGATTAGACAAGTGCATGAAATTAATAGTTTTTACATGTTTTCCTTAAATATCTACATTTTATCGGTTTTTATCAAAGATCGTTAAATAATTTGCTTTTGTTACAATTTCTTATAAAAGTATAATGCAATTAGTAGAATGCTAAGATAAGGAAAGCAATTTAGATATACTCAATTTATTTCTAGCAAGTAGGTGCATAGTAATTAATTAAAAGATGCTTAAATTAAAGGAAATGCAAGATAATTAAGTTTATATTAACAATAATTGTATAATATTTATAAGATTCGGTTGTTCTAAGTTAAATATAAAAAAATGAATTAAAAGTTCATCAAAAATTACTTTGGAAAGCGCCAAAAAACTGAAGAAAAACAAGAATTTTCACGCTTTTTCTCAATTTTAAAAATTTTTTAGTTTCTATACAAAAAATTTTAGATAAATATATTGTTCAACAATATGGCATAAAAATTAATCAAATATAACTTTAAAACTTTCGGAAAACGAAGAAAAGTCGTTAACTTTTACCGCTTTTTTTAACATCTTTACATATTTTTAGCAGTTTCTATAAAAAAGCGTCAAATCACTGTCTTTTGTAATAATTTGACATGAAAATTAATTAATTCTATTAAACATGATTCTAGAAAAATGTAAAAATGAACAAAAACATCTTTTTACTTAAATTTTTACGCTTTTCAGACCGTTCTCACCAAAAATACTAACTTTTTTTATATCATAGAAATTTAGACAACTTTTTTTAAAAAGTGCAATAAATTATTATTTTATTAGGTAGGTACTAACAACGTCTTGTAGGTATATTATAAATTTAAAAAACAATAATAAACATAACAAATTCGCTCCTTTTATTTTAAGACTAATATTTGTTAATATTTTCATAAAAATAGAGAATTAAAAAAAAAATATTAAAACATGTTAAATTCTATCAAATTTCTTTCAAGTTTAACTAATAAAAAATATTAATTACAAACAATCGATACGAACTCGTAATCTTTCTAATTTATCGAAAAAACATCTAATTAATTTCAAATCAATTTTTTCTAAAATTTTATTGCAGCCATAAATCATTATAATTTTTTTCTCTGAATAAAAACAAACAATTAAAAGCGACAAAACAAC
>JARJDW010004357.1:0-60573 GCA_030264715.1 Adinopsis sp. GC000173
TTTCAACCCGTTCAATTCTCAAGTTAGAAATATGCAACCACGTATGCAACTAATGTGGAAACTTTTGAAATTAGAGGTTGCCATCCTGATTCTTACTGCCTAAGCATTTTTTGTTTAGCGTTACCTGCCGCGCGACGGGGATAGAGACGTATGTAAACAAGGCAAAAAAGGACGGAGGCATGTAAAATAATAAATCGTATTAGACAGTATCAATATTTTTCATATTTATCAATTTAATATCTTAATGAATTTCTTGGATGGAAATAATTAAGAAAGAAAAATAATGATGAAATACCACTTCAGTGCTTAATTGAAATGATTTATAATAATATAAGCTTCTATGATGCTTCGTTGTTCTTAACATTTAAATTTATATCGGTAGTGATCATTTACTGGAGAGGTGTTCATTCACTGGGCAAGTTACCCTATAATTTTCATTCAATTACTTTACTCAGGAACTGATCTGCCATATACCTAGCGATTAGGTGCTTTTTAACGTGAGACAACTGGGCGGTAGCAAAATATTATGGCTCGGAAAGACAAATAAATGGACATGGGGTAGAAAAAGTTTAACCATGCCTGAAACAGATTATTACTTATTAATATGTGAATTTATGTTGGTGTAGATGCAGTTTCATAGACACATACACACAATGTACATACGTGTATATGAAATTTATTTATGCAAATGTTAGAAGTGTGTCGTTTTTAACAATGCATGCAGTTTTATTCGCTCAATTTGCCCGACAATAAACCAACTTCACCGGTTTCTATTGCGAATATAGTATAATTTTTCCCGCAAAAAACAAATGTTTCAATTTGCATGTAAATTAAAACAAAAAAAAACATAACGTAGGTAGTAGCGCTTGATTGATAGGTTTAACGTTTGCACGCGTTTTTATAACAACGACAAATAAATTTCTAATTTGTACGTTAACGTTTTTTCTGCGATATATCATTTTTCAATAGCCCCCCTCCCCCCGGGACCAACTTCTCTCTAGCTTCCCATTCCCGCGCTCGTCTCTTTGAATTACAACTCCGCTAACCTACTATCTTACTATCTACCCTCAAATTAACCGAGCACATTTAGTTCAATCCCTTTCTTCGCTTTGAAAGCGGCAGCCACCGCCGCCGAACGTAATAGTTAAACCGAAAACTTGAAAGCGAAAAATCAAAACCGGCTAATAAATTTATCGGCGGCGCATGCCGCCTTTAATGGATGTTAATTTATTAGCGTTGTAAATCTAAATTCCCGGCTCACTCGCCTTTCCAACACAATAACAACAAATTGATACATATGGCCGGAGTTTTATACGATTGCAAAATCGTTAGTAGACGTGTTTGTTTGGTTGCATGTAACATGCACACACCCACTAATTCGAATTTGGCGCCAAAAATTGAAAATGTGCTGGTGTGGTTGACTATTATAATAATGTTCGATTTAATAAATTATCGTACGTGATGCTAATTGGATATATATCACTATCCGCTTTAGAATCAAGCGTAAAATTTATAAAATGAACATTATGTAGATTAATTAATGCACGAAAACCACATTTTCATTGTGGGTTTAAATTAATTATTGTTAAATATGTATTGCAACACCATATGTTGTTAACAAATTCAACTGTGATGTAAAATTACATATTTTGTTTGTAAGAAAGATCAAATGTGCTTAAATTATTATTTATGTATCGAGGCATTAAAGTAGTACTTTGAATGTCGAACGTGAAGGTTCATTTGCCGAAATACAGCCGTGCACAGACAGTAATGCGATTATGCAAAATATTAATTTAACCCATAGAATATTTCGACCAATTAGAAGTCACTAATTTTATCACGTGATAGTTTTTTTAATGTCGAGGCTATAAGAAAGCATTTTAATGACTCCTTTCTCATTTGAAGATTAAAATATTACATTATTGTTTTAGAAAAAGCAACTTTATTTCAATTTATTAAAATTAGGCTAACTGATGTCACGTTCCATGTAACTCCTATGGAAATTAATACAGGTAGCATTTCTCCAGAATGACGTTAAACACACCTAATTCTGCTTACCTCTTCAAAAATACAATTGTGATCCATGTAACCTTATAGACGGTTTAGTGATTTTGATAAAATGTGTTAATAGAATGATAACTGAGTAGAGTTATCGACACGTAAGATAAACATCTTCTGAACTTGCGCAGTAGGATCTGTTATAAAACTAAGCAAGTATTTTACAGAAATAATGAAAGATTGTTGTGAAATGGTTTGGGTGGTAACAAGAGTGTGCTTTACATAGTTTTAATATATTTTATAATTGAAAAACTGTATATTAAATTATTGCAATTATTCTCTAAAATATACACGTTTATTATAACTGTATAACAGGGGTGGGCAACATTGACAGCTGTCAGTGCGCAACGAGCTTTGACAATCATAACGTATGTCGTAGGCCACACCAATCATTTTAAACGTATGTGCGCATTTAGTGCGCAATTTCAAGTGACACGGATGAAAAATATACTTTCTTGGCTTTTTGCTTGACCCTGCTTCGTTTCGTTCTGATCTAATTCTGACATCGCTTAAGTATTTATTTATCTTTGATATGAATATTATGTATTATCTAATTCAGTGATTTTTAATATAAACAACCAGGGGCGTTTTTTACATAAATAATGACATGTACAACCATAGGCGTCGTAACTTTCTCGCGAGAGCAGATAATGTCAATCACATGTTCGTATGACAGCTGTCCAGTGCGCAGGTTCGACACCCCCGGTATATGGTAAGCCATAAGATTTGCCTCGTAGCGACGAAAAATTTATGCGCCAATATCGCTAATAATACGTTAGGATCCGGTTTTATGTACGTTCAGATGCGATACGATTTTAAGTGCATCCACATCGCACACCCCCATACATAATTAATAAACAGCACAAGCTAGGTGGATTATTTTATTAGACCGCGCGCCGTTTTTCATTCACGGTGGGACGACCGCACGCCCGATAAATCATCAAAGAAATTTTGTTTGCTTTTTTTTATTTAACATTCTCTGTAATATCAGCAAAGACGGTTACTACATACTTCACGATATAAGTATTCCTTAAAGACCAATATGATCTTATGTTTCAGTTTGAAGATTGTTGCATAAATATCGCAATAATACAAATATATCTTCAATGATTTCAAAATTATTATTTTCGTTTTGGTTTTATACTAATGCTAGAGGTAAAATATTATCATTGTTGTTTATTTTACGATTTACTCACTTGAAGACCACTTCGACTTACGACAAATTTTATTATAATTTAATATCTATCTTATTATTGGCATTTATCAAGTATTGGTGTAACGATGAAGTACCTACTTGAAAACGAGATACAACATTATTGTTTGTTTAATTTATTTATTTTGTTTTTTCTATCGATACTGCACTCAATCGGGATGGTGGCGGCGCCGGGAAAATATACCACTCCTCCTACCCTCCCTCTCTCGCCATTTCCTACGTCGCTGAACGAAGCAGGTGAATAAACATACGAAACGTATTAAATTAGTTTGTTTCGTAATTGTTGTGTAAATAATATCAAATCGCATTCATCGCAACGCGCACGTTTTCGCCAACTTTTGTTCGTTCACGTCATTGTTCGCATGCTGCATCGCGGAATGAAGACGACGACGACGACGAAGCCAAATAATAAATTTTGGTTTCTACGCGAACAATTTTGTTGTGATTTCAAATGTGAATTCTGAATGTAGATAGCGTTTTTGAAAGTTGCAGCATTGATGAAAGATATTAATTGGATTTGATTATGAATGCTGAATATGGGCGTTGTAATTAGATTGCGGGCTGCAGGCCATCAATTACCATCTCTTCTTCGCCCGGCAAGTAGGCAATATCCGTTCGACGAAAGTGCTCTTTAATAGACGCGCTTACTTCACCCGAAAACCTATTTCCCGCCGCGATCGAGTGCGAAAATGTTGATGATTTTCATAATTATGTGAATGATGGTGTCCAGGTCAAGGTTGGTAGGTCAGCGGAATTCATATAGACTATAGAGGGTTATTGTAAGGGCAGACATTTAAACTATAGAATTAACAATATTATGAGGACAACTTGACATTTTTGCATCAACTCTATTACAAATTAATCAAAGACGCTTTCCCCAATAAAGTAAAAATTGCTATAAGGGCCGAGTCCTGCTTATTAGGTTTGATGGCTGATTGCCTACTATCGACTAAAGATAATAAAATATGCCAAGTCATAAGATGGACGACGACTAATATCAGAGAGAGAAAGCTGAGGTGCTTTATAAATTTTTAGACAACTTTACATACTGCAACGCTATTTTGCTATGTATGTAAGTTGAAAAACATATTTTCCGATAAGTTTATGAAAACGCAACCACACACGTAAATTTAAAAAATTAAAAAATAATCTTAAGACATGTATCTAGTGCTCTGACTATTCAATTTTTCGATATTTAAAGCGGTTTTTGAGAAAAATGTGTTTACGTGTTTCATTAAAATCAGTTTTCTTCCATTTTCAATTATTCGGAAGGGTTTTTCAAAAATATAAAATAGCCAGAGCACTAGATAAACTTATTGCGAATAAATCTTTTTTTGTTTGATGCGATTATTTCTTATAGTTTTTTCTATCTTATCTATAAAAAAATTAAATTTACATACTTTAGGAATGCTTTTCTAGGAAAAAACAATTAATTTTTAAACAAGTAATAATACACATTTTTAGAACATTTATTCAACTATTAAATGTTTTTGGTCCAATTTAGAAAATTGTTATAATAAATAAGATATGTTAAGTTATATATGGGACAAAAAGCAACCTTTTGTATGTATTTTGCAAGTCTACCAAACTTGACGGAAACAATAACAAAAGTGAAGATTGGAAAAATGCTATATTTGTATAGAAGATTACCTCAATGACAATGTATTAAAGAATTTTCAAACATCGAGAGTCAATAATGTTACAAGCACAATTCAACAAGTTTGCATCAAAAATGTGATAAACCAATGAATACACTCAACTTCCTTATATATTTGCTTTTCTAAACAAAAAAATATTATTGAGGTAACCTTCTACATGAATTACTATCAACCTTGGCTGATTTTTCGTTTTAGTATTATGCAAGCTTGTTTAAATTTGGTATGGCGACAAATTTGAATTAGCAGCAGTTCAATTACATCACAAACGAAGTAATATGCCATTTAGTGTTTAAATAGCCCTCGCAACATAAATTTATTGAGTTAATTTCTAACAATTAATTGCGCATCAGCGTTATTTTTTTATTTTTAATCTATTTATTATTGCAGCTTGTTTACATAAACCGAGCTTTATTCATTAAAAAAAAACAATAAATTGCGATGGTAACTGTGAATTAATACCCCTTCAATTCAAACTAAGCTCCATGCAAACACCAAACAAGCCGACGCTGCTGTTGCTGCGTTTGACTGTCCATCATCATTGCATAAAATTTTTTTGTTATTAAAACTGCTCTGCTTCAGTTGAAATTAGCCTGATATTATTAATTGCCCATCACTCACAGCAACAATTTTACTATAATACAAGTATAAATTATATGCAACCTCGTTTACATTCATGCATTTAAAAAACAACAAACTGTTAAATTTAAATTGTAAGTGAAATTATGAATATTCACGCTCATTAAAACTGTTTCGTGTAACAAACTTCAACATGTATATTAATGGGGGGTTAACATGATTTTAAAAACTTACAAAATTAAAATTGAAAAAAATTACACGTATGATAAATTGATGGACTAACAAACTGGCGATTGGGTGAACTGACAATATGAGGAACTGATGAACCAACGACGTTTTCAGATGTTTTAAGTGCGTTAGTTCATGATAAGTCAATCAGATTATTAGTTTGTCAGCCAATTCATTAGATCACTGCTGTGTCAGTCCATCAATTAGTCAATCCGTCAGAAATATATGTTTGGCAACTCTATTTACTATCTCCACCGCCGCCTACTAGAAAAAAGCCAAGGCGGTAAATTTGAATTACAAGTCGTTTATGTTGACAAATCGACGGATTTAAATCACGATTTCTGCGGTTTTCTGCTTGTGGGTAGTAAGAAAACACAAACAAGCGATAAAAATTAAATAGATAAATTTCATTCCACTATTTGCCATTCATTTTCTGTATATGTGTTTTATGTGTTCGCAGATTCAGCTAGCGTTTAAGCATTTTGCGCTGGCGAAGCCGAACGACTGCGATAGCAATTTCGTCGATGTGTTCTCGGATCGCACCGATATACCATCGCGCAGCAAGAATTTTTGCGGCTCGATTGCGGATACGGTTTTGTCGAAGAGTAATGTGATGTTTATAAGATTCTATGCGGAGCCGTGGGCGAATAAATCGACGTTCGACGCGCTTTTTACGGCGTATCGAGAGAATGATAAATCAAGTAAGTGTTTTGTTTTTGTTCTGTGTGTGTATGTTCCATTTTTTGTATTAAACGACGCAAATTTGATTATTTTGTACGCAGATTAATTAAACTTTGTAATTCGATCGTCATTTTCTTGCGGGGTGTGCACAGCCACCTCATCTCTTTAATCTAAAAGTTTTGTGTTTGGATGTGTGGTGGTTTGACGATGCTACGTCGCCGCAAGAGACTAAAAACCAATTTTAGCGTGTTTTAATTGAAAATTTTATATATATCTATACATACCTACAATGCATTTCATTCAATAGTATACATAGGATAATATAAATTATAGTAATTTTTTGTGCTCAATCTACTTACCTTCTTAATACTAAACGTTAAATTTGTATTTAGAATAAAATTTTCATTGATTTTTCTTTGATTTTCGTCATTTTCCATTAAAACATTTCACGACCTTCATCAAAATTTATCGCAAAACTGTGCATTTCCAATCAATAACGATAAAGCTCGGTAAAAAATTAGATGGAAAATGCTAAAGATAAAAGAGAAAATCAGAAGAAACTCGCAAGCAATTTCCCAACGCAAAGAAAAATCCATCCAAAGTTTAATGTTTAGTAAAAAACTGTGTTTGACACTATAAATTACTATATTTATATGAAGTGTAAATTGGGTTGTATATATATGTGTACCTCTAATTAAATAAACTGCAATATTTTAATTAGTTTTTATAACGAAAATGATGAAAAGATGAGCATATTTCGTTTCTACATCATTTGCTTGCAAATGCAGTAAAATGTAGTTTGAAAATAATTAGATAAACATAAAAGGATGTTCTATTTTTTGTGAATTTATTATCGTGAGTTAATTTTCGGCAACATTTTCAATGCATTCGTTGGAACCGAGCACTTTTCTCTCAGCTGCAACCACCTGAGCACATCGCATTTGCTTATCGCATAACACAATTCACTAAACTATATACTAAATAAGTTATTTCCGTATACTGATTAGATTTTCCATCGAATCTATCTGGTTTAAACTAAGTTAATCATCGTAAACTATTACCATTTCAAACAAAGCACGTTTGTCGACGGCCGGGCGCCAACTAGTAACGCAGTTACGCTTTTTATCGCCGCAAACCAATGTACGTTATGCATTCGGTGACGTTAATTTCACCTTGCTGGTATGTCGCGCGCCGAAAACATCCTCGTTGTGTTTACGACATCCGGGGAAATGGGCCCTTATCAGCGACGGCAATGCGATAACAATAAAACGACGATCTGATAATCTCTCGCCTCGTCCCGTCCATCGATAAACAATAATCTAAAACGCTTATTATTTATTTTATGTGCTTGCGAGCGCGCCGCATTATGCAATCATAATGTTGCCAAAGCAAATAATTTTAGCATCGCCGCGCGCCGCCTCTCGCTCTCCATCAATATTTGATTTCATTACATTAATTGAATAAATAATTTTAATGAGCTTTCCCAATTTGCGATAATATTCGATGTGTACTAATGCAATCAAACACGCTTAAAGTACGTGTTTGCACTTGTTCACGTATGATGTTAAAAATGCAACTTTATGGATGGCATTTCGATGTTCAAAATTTTTCTTTTGCAAACATACGGCTTTAAAACTACTGAGTCCATCAGTTCATCAGATTGTCAATTTGTCAATCGATTGTATCATCAGCTTGTCCATCCATCAATTTGTAAGTTAGTCAAATGAATAAATTGATATTATTTCAATGCAATTCAATCAAATTTAATATACCAAAGAATTGATGAACTGACAAATTGACGATCTGATGAACTGATAAACCGGCAAGCTGAAGGACTTGTGAACGGTAAGGCGCGGAGATTATGTGATAAATTGACAATTTAATGAATTATTACATTTTTTCCATTAATATTTCAAAATGTATCAATTTTACATTAGAATAGTGATATTAATTTCAGAAAACATCTAATGTATGTATGTCACATTAGTTAGATGAATTTCAGAACAAAAAAATCTGAAATACATTTGATGTTTTCTGATATTCTATTGTCAGTCCATGAGATTAGCAGATTGTCAGTTTATCAGTCTATAAGATCGCCGAATAACGAGTTCATAAAAGTTCGTCAGTTCAATAGATCTGATTGGCTTAGATTGAATTCCTATCAATTTATTCATTTTTAATTAAAATCACTTTGTCTAGATTATTTTCGGCCATTTGCCACCACCCCACACTTTGTGAATTTTTAATCTGCAGCACGTATTGTCTCACACTCGAATTGAAATTAGCTGCAAGCCACGCTAACGCAGTTAATTATCCCGCAAATTCATTTAGATGCGTATCGATTAACAACAACGTTTCTATTATTCTCTGTTTGTTCTCCCAATACAGATTCGGAATGTGCACCTGATGAATTCAACTGCGAGGATGCGACGTGTATTTCCATTGACCTAAAGTGTAACGGCCGCCACAATTGCCGTTTCCGTTGGGACGAAGACGACTGTGATGTAAGTTTCATCCACACACACACACATTTTCCTCTCTCTAACCCCCATCATTTTGCGTCCCTCCAACCATTCAGCCCACCTTTATCTTTTTTCTTTCATATTCGACACACACACACTTGGAAATATCAGTATAATAGATTATTACATTCGCTCCTCTTTATTGGCTCCTCGTACAAAACGCCAGCAACAACAAAAAAAACGAAGAGAATTTTCTTGTTTAACTTTTCACTTATATTGTAATGGTAATTTACGCGACGCAAATGTAATATTCGCATTTTTTCTGCTCCGTCGTCTTCGGGGTGGTAAAAAAGAGAGATCATGTCGAAGAAAAAAAACGCACGCCTTTTATATATGGTAGAAAAAAAATTTTAATTTGCGTGACGAAAATGTCGAACTTCATGTTGATCGTATATGCAACCCAACATATATGTAATAAAACATGATGCGAATTTCCAATTAATTAATTACTTTGATGTCACAAACAAAAAATATTTTATTGGATTATATGCAACCAAGATTACAGGAAGCAAGGGAAGTGCACTCAAATCTGGCGCAAAATTTGAATTAATTTATGTTCTGTGCAACCGAATTTTCTTCACTGTAAACAAGCAAAAACTTTTTGGCGCTAAATTTGAACCTGCAATGCGTCATCGCGTACAAAACATGAAAATAGATTAAAATTAAATTTTTTACTCCGTGTTCGTTTATTGACAAAGACGCAAGAAGTTTGTGCAAGAAATTTCAATGCCAATTTGTAAGTGGATCCTGGATGTTGAGTAAATAAACATCGTTTTTTTTTCTATATATGTGTGTGTATGTGCGTGTCTGTTGGCGGAAACGAAATTGCTTAACAAACCAACAAAATTTTGATAGAGTTTTGTCAACTCAACGAAATTTTTCATCGGAAAGTAGTAGGAAAAAATAAATACAGCACACACGCGCGCTCAACGCTTGCAAAACTTTTTTTTATTTTGTTAGATGTTCGAAAGACGACGAATAAAAAAAGTTTACGTCGTAATATTCACAGTATCATCGTGTCATAATGGAAAAATTGTTATATAATTTGGTTTGGAGCGACGCGTTGAGATTGTCATTAAAAGTTTTGTATATTACGGGGCGTGTGACCGTTTAGAAAAGACGCGCAACCCCAATTATCTTCTTTGCATTGTTGCAATTACTATGATATAAGTAAGAACTGATTGCATATATTAAGTACTACTAACTCTGTTCCAAAATAAGTGAGCCATTAGTGTTTTTTTTGTGCAATTTTTTGTTATTTATTGTGGTAACTTATTCAATTTTCACATATTGATATATAATATTTGCCAACAATCTAAACAAATATATAAATATGCAAATATTGTAAAAATTAAACTTTTATTTTTTATTTATTTGGTATTGAAACAATAAATATCCAAAAAACATGTCTTTTATATAGAAAAATAGGTATATTTTGGAACAAAGTAATATACAATATAATAATCGTGATTTAAGATAAATTAAAGTAAATGCGAAATTTAATAACATTTACATAGTTTCAATCAATTTAGTCAAAATAAAAGTCGTATATTAGACAAAAAACATGTTTTGTTTGATTATATGCAAGCAATATTACAAGAAGGCACTTAAAAGCCGCATTTTTCGATTTTCTTGCAGAGTAAGGAATAAACAATCGAGATTAGGTGCATTAAGATGTTACATCAACGGCGCTATATTAAATACCACTACCTTTGTTCCAAAATAAGTGAGCCATTTACGATTTATATTCAATTTATTGTTGTTTAGTAACTCTTTCAACTTTTTCTTCGCATTATCAATATTTTCCAACAAATTTATCATGCACTTCAAAATATTTCATACTTTAGGTTAAAGATAACAAATAACCCAAAATTAAACGAAATTCATCGAACACAGATAGGATTAAAGTGACATCTAAAATGAAATTAATTGTTGAAGAAATCTGTACCGCGTTTCAAACACAAGTTATCCTAAGAAGCTTTATAAACTGAATCACTTTCTTAGTATTGGGTTATATTAATTATAAATTATGTAAATATTGTAGAAAATAAACTTTTATTTTTCATTTATTTGGTATTAAAACAATAATAATCGAAAACAACTCATTTATATAGGAATACACTACGCAAATGGATCACTTATTTTAGAACAAAGTAATATTATATAAAATAATCATGATTAAAAAGATAATTTAACAAAGTCAATATGAAATTTAATAAAATTTGCATAGTTTCACTAGATTTAGCAAAAACAAAAGTTGTATACTGAACGAAAAAACATGTTTTGTTTGATTATATGCAAGCAACATTACAGGAAGCGACTAAAAAGCCGCATTTTTTCGATTTTCTTGCCGAGTAAGTAATAAATAATCGAGATTGAGTGCATTAAGATGTTACGTCATCGGCGCTGCCTCAGAACAATAAAATGTAGCGTGCAGCGCCCGATAAATTATCGTTTTTCGATCGGATGGCTCGACGGCGGCAAGCTACTACCTACGAGCGTTTTTAACGTTCACTACACCTCTTTGCCTCCGTCCACTAAAATATGACTTAAATATTTCATTGCACTTTATCGACTCGAAGTAGGTTAAGTCATTAATCCAATCGATTCTATATTATACGCTGTGCACATTTTTTTCTCTTCTTCTGGCTTTAGATAAACATAAAAAACGCGCGCCTTGTACCATACAACGAAATAAGCGGTTTTTCTTCGTCTTCTTCTTGTTGCTGTTACCGCTGCTGTTGTTATTGTAGAAAATAGATATAAAGCTTAGCGCAACGCCAATAAGTTTCTCGTTTTTATGCCATTATAGATTTGCGAATTATTTTTCTTCTTGCGGATAAGACGATAATATTGAGAGAGAAAAAGGGTGGATTTTTATTATTGTGTTAAAGCTTCGCATCACATCGCATAAATTTATTACATGTTGTGCAATTCAGGTTGCATCCACCATAAAAATTGCAACAATTAAAGCTAGGCTAATGCTGTTGTTCAATTAATTGATTGTAGATGACTTCAAAGTGCAATTTAACGCAAGAAAGAGTTTGATTGGTGCCTAGGAAAATTTAATTGGTGGCAGAAAAGAACTGCATTATATTTATATTATGTATACTAAAATAAGTAATTTAATATTTAAAAAAATCTAATTTTTTGTTTGTATACCACTCGACTATTAATTGAAATACTCGAAATAATGGAAAAAGGGTAATAATACAGAATTAATGTAGATATATTTCTCCTACTTTAAATTTATGAATTGTTGACATTTCGTGTTTGCAAACATTGATTATAAATTTAAATAAATTTAAAATAGTAGAGGTATATTTTGACCATTTCGAGAAGAGAACGCCGCTTGAATAACTAAATATCTTTAAAACTACGGAAGTGGTGTAGGACACAAATTTTTGACAGCTTTACCCCAGCCTTAATAATACTGATATTAAATGAAAGTTGAGCTTGGAATGTGCACACAATAATAGAGAAACGAAATGATATAACATACAGATATACTAATTAAAATATACCGGCAAAATGTAGCAATTGTGAAAAATTATCAGCGCACGCATTTCTCTAAATTGCATTGTAAAAAAGGTTCTTTATTTAGAAAATTTCACCGAAAATGATATTAACTCTTATAAATAAATATATCTAGGAATTACATAATAACAATAATAAACAATTCATTATAAATATATATAATGCTAAATATGACTTTTCCATGAAATTGTATAAAAACAACAAATTCCGGGAAAATATTGTGCAAATCCGCTGCATTTATTATGATTAAATCCAAAAACTGTCTGATTGTGTACGTTTTCAATATTATGGTAAAATATGAAAATTTCAATTAAAAATTATATTAATTGTAATTCAACAACAATATCAAGACTTTTTTTATTAAATTCAAATTTTACATTGAAATGTATTATGCACTTTTGGAAATTGATGATGGAATGTGGCCGAAAAAAAAAACTTTTTAATAACTTTCCGTCCATCCATGTTGTATTATAGTTGGAATTTTAATAAATTAACAAAGTTTCGTTCAAAAACTTTTTGTGCGCCATAAATCCGTTTCATAATTTTCAACAGCTCATTTAATGCTGCGATCGTTTCAAAAATAGATAAGTATTTTTTCTTTTGCAACAAAATGGCTCATTAAAGTGGCGGCAGTAAGTAAACATGCTCGAAATGGAATACGACGAAACGAAAAGAATAATGAAAGCGACGTACAATTGCCACATTGCAGGGACGACGACAAAAAAACGGCATCAAGATGTGTGTGGATGTGAGGGCATGTCGTGACTATCAAAGGAACGTCGTTTAGCGATCCTTAAATACAAAAATAACTATAAATGCCGTCGCTTTCTGGAAAAAAAGAGAGAGCGCGTTCCCATTGAAATACAATCAACTATTGTACGGTGGAAAACTATCAAGCGCCATCAAAAGCACGTTTTTGAAATGAAACGATAGGGCATTTTTTCGTTTTTCAACACATATAATTAACAAGTTTTTTGGGAATTAATTGGAATCGTCATTAAAACCTTTGCATTTACAACATTTTTTATTGTTTCAATCTGCTTCCACATGCAGAATAAATAAAATTCGTAATTTTACGATTGTCATTACTTAAAATTCGCTATTAGTTTATTAACATGCACGAAAATGCAGAAGGAATTGATTATACTATTAAAGGTAACATATGCAACAATGCTTACATGAAAACGTATTTACTCATTAGTTTTTATTGTGCATATAAGAATCGTGAAGATACTAAAAAAGTAAAATATGCATTAAAAATTTGTATAAAAATCTTTAAACTTGAATGTTGTTGTTAGTCTATTAATATTTATGAAAACAATGCCGAAATTGATTATTGCAGTAACACTAATATATGCAACCATGTTTGCACATCGACATATTTTCACAAAAACATTTCGGTGGTAATTTTGAAAAAAAAAACTCGAGTTGAGCCAATAAATAATAGAGCATTAACCTAATTGAATAAAAATATAAATTTTCAGTAAGTAAAAAATATGATGCAATCTAAATTATCATCTTATCGCAGAAATAATGGCTAATTGATGTACCTATCCTACTATATATAATTTACGTTACGATTAACATGTTTACTTCGTAAAGTAAAGCGCTATTTTATTGTCGGGTGGAATGGAGTGCAAACAGCCGTCATGAAAGAGGTGATAAAGGGCGAGGTTGATGCGATCCCGACACATCGCACGCAATATGCCGCCACTGAGAAGGAAAAAAAACCAACCAACACGCATTCGCACGGATTTGCTTCATCATCAAACGGGATAAAGCGTGCCGCATATCAGACACTTTGTCAAAACTTTCTTTCACACAAACACACATCCATACATACACTTTACGACATCTACATATTTTTTCCCTCTTGTCATCGTAATTGATCGCATTCCGTTGCGTAATCGTCGGTCGCACTTCAATTAGAATGTGTGTGAGCAAAAAATGTCAAGTTTGTTTTTGTGATTGTGATGAAAAAAATTACAAACGTTTGTCTTGTTGAAAATTAACTAGTATACTAGTAACCGGCGCCTCTTCCATTTCTCCCACTCGCGAAAAAACCCGGTTTTTGTCGGTAGCAATATCCTAAATTAACAAACGGTAGTAACTTACAAAGAAAATTAACCAACAAACAAAGTTTTTATCGCTGTCGTCTTGTTGTAAAATTTTGATCAACTTTCAAGGCAATAACAAAATTAAATTCCATAAAATCTACTAAAAGCGATTGAAGTTTAATGGAATTGATTAAACGTTGTATATTTAAGTCAATTTTAATTTATTTATAATAAAAGTTTATATTTTTTATTAATAATGAAATAGCAGACAGAATATTATAAGCAAATATTGCAGTATATTATATTATATAATATAATTCTTTGTGTATAGGATAAGTGAATCAATTTAAAGTTTTTTACTTACTTAAACATACAATTTTAGAATAAATAATTTTACGCCAGAAAGTTTTGCGATTTTCCTCATTGATTTTGGACATTTTCAACCCAAACGTTTAGGATTTCAAGAGAAAAACTAAATAATTTTCCTTTTGCTATTAATAATAGTAAAGATCGGTAAAAAAATGATGAAAAATGTCAAATATAAAAGGAAAATCGGACAAATAATGGCAAAAATTGCTTCATGCAAAAAATATCTACTCAAATGTTAATGTTTAAAAAACGTGGAGATTAAAAACAGTAAAAAAATGCTAGAAAAATTTTAAAATTACCTTAGTAATGCTAGTATATAAGTTTAAAACAAAAGGAAAGATTAAAAAACAGTAATTTTTTTTATCGTAATTCAAATTTTATATTTTTGCAGCAGTCCTTTAATTAATAATGAAATAGCAGTAAAAAAATCCAGGCAAATTTTGCAGTGTATTAGTATATAATTCTTTGTACATATATAGGATAATAGGATGAGTTTGTCAATTTTAAGTTTTTTAGAAATGTTCGGGATTAACTTATTTTATAGTATCTTCACTTTACTTAATTAAACACTAAATTTTAGAATGAATAATCTTACGCCGGAAAATTTTTGCGATTTTCCTCATTGATCTTTGACATTTTGAATCAAAACATTTAGGATTTTAGGAGAAAAACTGTACAATTTTCAATTAATGATACTTAAAATTGATAAAGGAATGATGAAAAACGTCAAATATCAAAGGAAAATCGGATAAAAACGGAAAAATTTTCTCTATCCAAAAAAATATATCCAAATTTTAATGTTTAAGGAACGTGGAGATTAAAAAAGTAAATAATTACTAGCAAAATGTGAAAGCTACCTTTTGTGACACAAGTATATAAGTTTGAAAGGAATGAGTAGATTAAAGAACAGTAAATTTTTTAATCGTAATCCAAGTTTTATATTGTGGCAGCAGCGCTTTGATTGATTGCTGAATATAAAAATCATATTTCGCGTTTATTAGCTTTGGAAGAATTTATAGTTGAGGTGCGGCGATGGATGATGGTGGATTTTATATAAGCGATTTGATTGATATTTTATGTACGAGTTTTACAATGTCTTAAATAAGTATAAAAATTTTTCCGATCAAACTCTAAAAATAGCCATCATATACTAAAAATTTTATAACACTCGCTATCCCAATTTTAATTATTACGCAGATAATTGATTAAAGTTCAAATTGACATTACGTATATACAAAATTTACAAATAATTATAATTTGAATTATATAAAATAAAACGTTTATATTTTTATACATTTAAATAAATATATTTATTACGCAAATAAAATCCCGTTTTAAATTTAACTAATAAAATACTTTTCTAGTCGTAAAAAGCCAATATTATATATTTTACAGCATTTCAGTACTAAAAATAAATCTTTTGCGAACATGTGTATTAAAAAGCAATTATATTATTTTGCTGCCGTAAATAATAACTTTGCACACTAGTTATATAATGAAATAATATAATATATATTTTGTGTGATATTTTATGCAAAACAAATGACAGTCATCAAAAAGTCATTGTATATAAATTTCTTATCGAATACGAAATGTATAACCAACGTAAAACCAATAACATTTTTAGCTCTTTATTTAAATTTTTCCGCCGCAACTTATTGTTGCTCGCTCATATTTTATCGCCGGCAATTTTTTCCAGCCAACAATAAGTTTCCGCGTGCGCATTTTAATTTCGTATCAAAAATTTACAAATTAACAAAGTTTGCCTTCGATTGGAATTTTACGAGACGGTTAATAAAAATCACACACATATAACAGAACGTGTAATAATAGTAGTAGTAATAATAATAATAATAATAATAACAAGCAGCAACACGGCAAAAAGGAGGAAAAACGCGCGCACATAAGGCGCTCCAACATTCTGTGTATTGCACAACCAATAAAATTTTAAATTAGAATGCATATAAAATATCGTCTCGTTGCACTTTTTTTTGCGCGCAACATACGCTTGCTGCTCCTGCCATGCAATTTTTTATTATAATCGTATATGAAAGCGTATGTACTGTACGGTTGGTAGTAAATATTACGCTGAATTTATGAACGAAAGTCAATTTTTATTTATATTGACGGGCGAACGACGACGTTTTCAGCGTGGAAAGGGGAGAAAAAAACGGAGAGGAAAAAATATGCAAATTGCCATTACACCGAAAGGTTGCAATTGCTATAAAATAACTTTTGTGTAAGCCTGGTTGCATATATAAAATCTAATAAAATAATTTATTGGAAGGCTGTTTTTATTTCCCAAATAATAACAAATTAACGACAAGACGCAACATTTTCAATAAATTGTTGTTTAGTTACTTATTTTAAGCATCTTTACATTGCTTAAACATTAAATTTTAGAATGCATAATTTTACGCCGGAAACTTTTGCGATTTTCCTCATTGATTTTCGTCATTTTCAATTAAAGCATCTAGGATTTTAGGTGAAAAACTGTGTAATTCTCCATTTTCGATGAATTATAGTGAAGATAGGCAAAAAATGTTCAATATTAAAGAAAAATTAGACGAAAAACGGCAAAAATTTCTTCATTCAAAAAAATCTATTCAAAATTTAATGTTTAAGAAACGGGGAGATTAAAAAAAAGTAAAAAAACATTTATTTTGAGGCTGGTTTTGTCTCACAAATAATAACATATTTTTCATTTATTTGTTATTTAGTTACTTATTTTTTGCGATTAACTTATTTTTAGCATCTTCACATTGCTTAAACATTAAATTTTAGAATGCATAATTTTACACCGGAAACTTTTTCAATTTTCCTCATAGATTTTCGTCATTTTCAATCAAACCATTTAGGTTTTTAAGTGAAAAACGGTGTAATTTTTCATTTTCGATTAATGATTGTAAAGATCGGTAAAAAATTATGGAAAATGTCCAATATTAAAGGAAAATCGTACAAAAAACGACAACAATTTCTCCATGCAAAAAATCTTTTCAGAATTTAATGTTTAAGAAACGTAGAGATTAAAGAAAAGTAAAAATGATTTATATTGAGGCTGTTTTTATTTCATAAATAATAAAACATTAACAACAAAAACTCAGCATCATATTTTTTTATTTATTTGTTATATATTGTAGTTACTTATTTTTTACGATTAACTTATTTTTCGCATCTTCACCATTGCTTAAACATTAAATTTTAGAATGGAACTTTTGCGATTTTCGTAATCGTTTTTAGCATTTTCAATCAAAACATTTAGGATTTTAAGAGAAAAACTGTGTAATTCTCCATTTTCGATTAGTGATAGTGAAGATTGATAAAAAATAAGGAAAATGTCTAATATTAAAGGAAAATCGGACGAAAAACGACAACAAGTTCAAAATTTAATGTTTAAGAAACGTCGAGATTAAAAAAAGCCAAAAATAATTTATTTTGATGCTGTTTTTATTTTACGAATAATAACAAATTAACAAGAAGACTCAACATCATATTTTTTAATTTATTTGTGATTTAGTCACTTATTTCCGTAATTCATATCTCAGATTGTTTAAAATTTCAGCGGAAATATTGCCAGTGCAATGATGTAAATAAACTTTCATATAAATATGGTTGCATATGTTAAATTTTCAGCGCCTTTTCTGGTGTGCAAAAGACAAAAAGAGTGCTATGGCAAGTATGAAAAGCAACAAAAAAAAAACGAAAAAAATGGTGTTGTTATGTAAATTACCATTACATTCTTTATACTATCTCGTATACATGTTATATGTGTGGCAAGTTTGCCGCGCTCTCTCGCAAATTTGTTTCCTCGGCGACTCACTTCACTCAACGACTCAACGCGACGAGAGGAAGACTTGTATATTTATTATGATATCAATGTCGCTAGTTGTTTCGAATCATCGTAAAAAGCAACGAGCTTTATTATATTATAAGTTTGTGTGTGCTGAAAACTTGCGAACTATTTCCCTATTTTTCCTGCTTTTTTTTCTTCCCGATTTATGTAACTTCATTTTCTTGTCATTTTAATGATTGTTCATATATATATTTTTTGTTTTTTGAAAGACTCACACAAATTCCTATCTCTTGTTTTTCATTTTTGTCCTCCCAATTTATACAATCTCATTTACTTGTTGTTGTTATAATTATTGTTTATTATTATAGATCGCCGTTATGGTAAGAAATACGAATTAAATATGTTTTAAAAAAACCAAACACTCTAAACAATATGCAAACGATGTTGTTCTATCTACCTAAGTAAAAAAATGCTTTGGTTTTTCTTTATTTTAGTTTAAGTTTTCTTGATCAAGTATAGTAGATGATTGATTTATTTATTAAGTAATAGAAACTTCCATTAAAATAGAAGTGCTTATTATGGTTTGGCCGCCACCAGCAACCTTTTAACTTTCAAACAGCGTTATTCAATCGTATTCAAAATAAAGTGACCACTTTGCATTGAAAATACATTGAAGCAGGATTTTTTATTTTGATAAATATGAATATTATCTAAATTTGACAGAAAAATTCAATTGGAAATTAAACGGTTGCCAGCGCAAACCAAGACCTTCATTCATTTTGTTTTCCTTTTTACGATTTTTGTTGAAGTAGAATTTAATTTAACATTTTGGTTTGTTTAAACAACACCTAACACGATCATATTCCTTAAAATTACGAATAGAAGGCGGCAGCAGGGGAATAAAGTGTGGTTAGTTGGGTATGGGGGAAAAATCAACAACACTGTCACTTAAAATTATGCAAGTGTTGTTGTTGCATACAAACTTCCTAAATTAACTACGCTAGCGCGCATTAGTGATATGCACATTTTAAGGAATATGACACCAGTAGGCAGAAAAATAAAACAAAACAAAACAAAACAAAAAAAATATCAAAATGAAAATAAGATGCTTTTCACTTCACACACTTGGAGTTTGGTATTTTTGTATTGCAGAAAACGTGTTCATTATTTATGCTAATACTTATTGTACACGTCATCATCGCTTGTTTGTGTGCGATGATGGATAATTTTGGCGGCGCTATACTCGCGAGAGAATATGCATTGCATACTTGGCGGTTGTGTGTTGTTGGTGATGCTTTTTTTGCCACGTATGTTGTGTTTGAATGTGCGCGCGCCCATGCACAGTAGATGATGGTAAAGAATCGGCAAAGTGGATGGAATGTAAATTTTGTGCGGGCGCGCTACAACAATGGATTTTTTGTGCGTTTTAGGTGCGATGATAGATAATGCTGTTTTGATTAGGATTGTAAGTAAAACAGGTATTTTCCTACAAAAATGTTAAGACAGATTGGTGTCACTTACCTTTGTCATCTCGCTGAAGTCTACCTGGAACATAAATTATAATAGATTATTAATTGAACATCAAAGTAAAACAATAGGATAAGTTAAAAAACTAAATTTTGTTATTACAAAGTTTGTTTTTTTGTCATGAACTGAAATTACATATAAAGTTCTACAGAGTGCAGCACAAAAAGTTCTAGTTAATGACAATTTCATGTTGCTAAAAAAAACACTTTTATTAGTAGATTGACAACTTGCTTGTTTTTGTTTTACATGAGACTGTCTCTTTCTATCCCTTTTTTATGATAGAGAGCAATTTGATTTGTTTTGTGTTTGTGCACACGAAAAATCTTCATATTCATGACAAAAAAACAAACCTATTGTAGAAATCTTATGTTGTATATGTTAGGCAACCAAGCATACATCGATTCCATCTAACCTACATTTCAGCAAGCAGCGCATCCACTTTCATTTTCACTGATTACCCAATCGACGTGCACTCTATACACCATCCTATCTTGAAATCTTAATTCAAACACGCGTTGATTTTCGCTTATATACGCAATACGGTGTGGAATTGTTACACGTCGATTGGGAGAAGAGTGAGAAGACGAAGCAATACTAATCAAAATACAAATTTTAATACAATCGTGTCGTCGAGAACTATGAGATATCTCCGGCTTTATATTTTAAGTAAGCCAACTACAAGATACCTCGTAGATTGTACTTTATGCATACGCTGATTACAAGATACCTTGTGAGTTTCTTAAGACAACTTCAAAGTTGTTTCGTGAATAATGATTTAAGAAAACACCAACTACAAGAATCTTTTAAATTGTATTTAATACTTGGGTGGAACCCAAAAGAAACCGGACATTTTCGGAACTATTGTCGACGCGTTTCGACCGGAGTTACCTCCGAAAAGGTCGATTCTATCAATTTCCAGTGAAAAACGCTTCGAAAATCTCCCGTAAAATACGTGAAAACGCCAAAAATGTTGATTTTTATGCATTTTCCAAGCAATTTTCACCTTCTTCGCCGCAAGTTGGCCTCATTCTAATAATTTCTGATGAAAACGCGTCAAAATCGCTCGAATAATGCGGCAAACCAATGAAAACCTAGAACATTTGGCATTTTTGTGTTTTTCACGAATTTTCCGTACGATTTTCGGCATGTTTCGACCGAGACTACCTCCGGAAAGGTAGATTATATTAATTTAAGGTGAAAACGCTGTAGAAATCGCATGGAAACTGTTTTTTGCTCATATTCAAGGGTTTTCACCGAATATTTATAGAATCCACCTTTCCAGAGGTAGCCTAGGTTGTAACGCGTCGAAAATCGTATGGAAACTGTGTGAGAATGAGAAAAACTGTCCCACATATAGGCGCCAAATATGAATTATCTCATGGATTTTGCCAATTACAGGTTTACTCGTGGGCAGTGTTTTATGCAGAGTGAATTCTAACATCCCAAATAAACTGAAATGATAACTAGACTACAACTAGATTTTTTTTAACACTCAGAAGGTGTTTTCTTCGCAAAATGGACGAAAGAAATGTTTTTTAACGTAAATCATCATTTTAAACATGCTTTATTAAGAAACATTTTTGATCCTACCGATAGTTTTTGGTATCATGTACATAATGTTAACGTTAATTTAATAACTTGATCCGTTGTAACTTTCTTCTTATTAGAATTTGACTAAAATTTTATTTGAAGAAAACATTATTTTGATCTCCTGTAGATACCACTGGACTGAGACATTTTGTTCATTTTCACGCCCATACACAATAATGCAATTGTCACATGTCGATGGTTAGATGTCAATCAAAATAGAATTCACAAACCGCAACATCATCGCCATCATCATCGTAATGGCAAGAAAACCGCAAATGTATAAGGATTTTTTTCTATATTTACAGCGATGAAAATAATAGTGGTGTGCATATATGAATGTGTTGTAAAAGTTATTCATAAATCTAAAGCAAACTGCAAAACGCAATGCCGACAGCAAAGCAAAGCGCAATGAATGCCGGGCTGGATGGATGTTTAAAATGCATCTGCATAAAAAGCGTTTTAAAGTTAAAATAGATTATAATCCATTCATTGGCTTTGCCGGCATACATATACATACATATAGAGTGTGGAAGAGAGACGTGGAGGAAAAGTTCTATCGAGAGGAATGGAAGGCAGGCTTTAAATATATTAAACAACCTTCCTCTTACACTTGTTGTTGTAAAAGCAAACGAAACGCAAAAGCGCCAACGCCTCATTTTCCACATTATACGTGTGTGTAGTATATTTGTGTGTGTGAGAGATATAATTAAACCTACCAAGTTTTCAACTTATATATATATACACCAACCGCCAAATGAATGCAAATTAACTCGCAATGATAAATTTTCTAGTCGTCTACTCGCTTCTTCGTTGCTTTTTCTAAGAGTTTGTCTTCTATGTTACAGAACAACAAGGCGATGCCTTTAAGTGAAAACCACATTATCATCATAATGGTTATATTTACGCTTATCTTATCTGGTATGTGCTTCACTTTCATCTTTAATTGCGTTAAAAAATTAATAAGGGACCATCGAACAATACAGGTAAATGTAAATGTACTTACATTTTTCATTTTAATCGCTTGTAATATTCTCCTGCTCGTTTGCCACAGCTATCGCCTTTTTTTTCACATCACACACAAAACACATTTTTTATATTATACTAAAACAGGAGCACACTCTGCTTATTGCATTTGTCTCGTTTACAGTAATGCCAACTGTGTGCGCTGTCCTAAAACAGATGTCGCAGAATTAAATTTAATTTAATTATTTGCATTTACTTAAAAAAAACTAATACTACTTTTCAATCAATTTTTTTATTAAATTATACGTATTTTATAACAATACCCAAGAAGCTTGAGTGTTTTATTTGCTCAAAATGACAATGACGTTTAACATAACCTAAAAAATCAACGCTTAGCAAAAAGCATCAGCTTCCAGAGCACAGACAAATTTATCAAAATAATAGCGCGCTGCTTCGTTTTTTTGTTGCTCATCGTCGATCTATCATCGTTCAAGTAGTACGCCTTTTTCTTCTTCTTCTTCTTTCACTAGTATACCAATACGTCATCATTGTATTATATTTATTTTATAAAATACGTCGAGTTTAATTAATTCGAATAATTAACGCGCTGTGTGTTTTCGCTACCTAAATTAATAAGAATTAGTTACCCCGGCGTGCTTTTTTTGTCCGCTTTTTGCTAACGAATTCATGTTTACGTTAATTTATCGCTCCTTTTTAATTAAATTATATAAACATTTGATTTTCGTTATTGTTTTGTTCGAACGGTTACAAAGCGCGCAAAGCATATTCTAATTGTTCTATTACAACAAGCGAAAGTAAAATAAAAAAAAAGAAAATAAACATTGTTTAAAAAGCGAAGCCGGCGCCGCGTCGGTTTTTCGTGCGTTGATTAATCGCGCTCGTAAATCTTTTCTGCGCTCATCTACGGATGCGTGCGTATAGTAGGTAGGTACGAGTACAGTAGGTAGTGTACAAATGTGTACATAAAAGCATCCAGCAATCAATTTTTATTAGGTTTTAAAACATCGCTCGCAAAATTTTTCATAAATAAATAAATAACACCGATTTATTATTATTATTATTATTATCATATTTATATTTTAAAACTGCTAACAGGTTTTAAAAAAACTTACTATAGTAGATTTTGAATTAGCATTGGTTAAAAATGATAGCAGTTCCTAAATTTTTGATAAAATTATTTATCTTCAGAAATCGGTTAAAGTAGTGGCAAATTTAGCCCTAAAGCAGTGTTTCTCAACCGCAAATTTCTTATTGTTTTTCTTCGCATATTTACTCTATTGTATCTCAGGTTTATAAATATAATTGAAACTTAATATTATACTACAAGAGTAGCCCGTTGCCAACAGAATTGGCAAATAATTGTCAACCCAAATTGGAAAGAAACCTATTTATATATATTTGACTCCTTACTATCAGTTTGACAATTACTTATTACTATGAGTTAACCTCAAACCCGGGTGATTTTTTGACATTTAATTTAAAGGTAATTGATTTGCTGTTAATTAGCCAATTAGATTAATCGCCGGCACGGAGCAGCAGCAACTTAGCGTTTTATATAATAAGATACTACTGGCCTGCCAGAAATATCCATAAGTTTACCAGTCCACGAATAAGAATAGGTTGAGAAACACTGCCCTAAAGAAGCCTACCCAAACAACAGGGTTTTTCATGACCAAGTTTCCCCGTTAAAGTGTGCCCCCAAACAGTGCCAATAAAGACAAAAGACAATCTATAAAATAAATATACTTTGTATACAATAATCTAGAATATTAACGAGCTATTATAGGTCCAAGGACCCTAGGTATAGTCATTTAGTTATAGGAATGCGTCTCCGAGCCACTCACTATGATTCTATATAGTGATGCGAGGAGACTCCATATGTAAATAGTTATTGTATTTGGTCTTAAGTTAATAAAAAAAAGAAGCCTGAAGCGTTAAAAACTTAAAGAGGCCTTATAGTGAAGAAAAAGAGCCTAAAATTTTACAAATTTAGAGGCATTTATTGAAGTTTTACTAAATGTCACTTCCATTTTCAGTAATATTTATAGGTTGCTATCGTTTTATCTAAAAAACAATAGTAAAAAATACAAACATTGACAAAATGTGGAAAAACACTGTCTTTTGTAATTGAGTTTTGTATTTTGACACAAAATTATTAAAAAAAGACAGTTGTTTAACGAGTTTCAATGAAAATGCTTGAAAAAATTATAAGGTTTGCGAAGATTTATTAAAATGATATAATTTTTATTTATTGCCAACATAAATTCGTAGCTTACAATTGCTTCATTTGTATGATTTTGAGCCTCTTGCCTTGCGGGTCCCGAGACAGCCGCTTCATCTGCCTATACGTAGATCCACCACTAGCGTAAAGCATAAAAACTAAAAGCAGAAATGTTTAATTAAAAAAAATGTTTATTAAAAATGTTAGAATTAGCAAATTTTTTTAAAAAAAGCTAAGAAATCATTAAAAGTTAAAAGAAATCTACTAACAATAGTAATCTTTAATTTAAAAAATTACTGAAAACCTTAATTTTCTTTTAAGGCTACTTCTGTCGTGTTCGTCGCTCTCGCTCTGTTACATGTGTTCCTTATGATAAAAATTATTTGCGTCTAAAGCAAGTCACGAGCTTGTTATTAAAGATATTGACTTCATTCAAAAAAGAAATTAAAGTTAAATAACACCCCTAGGCTGATAGATGAGCGTTTTTTTGAAAACAAAATCCTTTTTAACCTCAAAATAAGAATATAAAAAATACACTATCTTGCGTCCATTTTCTACTTTCTAATTTTTATGTCAAAAAGATTTTTTTCAAAAAGACGCTCATCTATCAGTCTGGGGGTGCTATTTAACTTTAATTTCTTTTTTGAATGAAGTCAATATCTTTAATAATAAGCTCGTGGCTTGCTTTAGACGGAAATAATTTTCCCATAAGTATCACATGTAATAGAGCGAAAGCGGCGAACTGGGCAGGAGTAGCCTTAATATTTTGTTAAAATGTTCTTTAAATATTATAACAATCTTAAATTTCTTTAAATGCATGCATTTTGTTTTAAGAATCTCAAACTTTTACATGTGAATGATAAAGGAGAGTATATTTTCTAGAATATTTTGAAATACAAAAAGCATTGAAAGAAGACAAATTTTTCTATTCACTGTAAATTTTCATTTACACTGCCTTTAAATTTATCTATTGTAGTATCCATGTTTATTGTTTATTATTTCATTATGTTTATAATTTTTGTTGTTTGTAAATAACTTTCTCTGTTGTTGTTTATTTATATTCTTCTCCCAAGGTTGAAAAAATACACATAAAATGTAGCTCTGTATAGTAGTTATATAGTAAAGTTGGGTAAGTTGTACCTCACCGATTTTGAAGAAGTTGCAAGGTCTAGATTAGTGAAAACACGCCCAATTTAGTACCATTTACTATATATTTTTTTATCATTTTCATATATTTTTTATCTAGTATTTGTGTATTCAAGCGCTATTTGTCTTGTATAGTAATGTAAAATATTATTCATAATATTTACTTGGATCTTAAGTCGTACCTCATATTGTACAAGTGCACAGCATGTCGTATTCAAATGGAAACAATTAAGATCACTTTTTTCATATCTAATAATCAAATTGGATAAATCTATCACAACTTATTAACTAAATCTAAACACGAGGACAAATGAAGCCAAGCAAGTTTCAAAGTGCATTGCCTTATTGATTAGGATTATTGGTGGTCCGTCTAAAATATGCTAGAGACACAAAGGATCAGGTTCGTTTGCAGCCACTTGGCTTTACTCGTCCCCGCGTCTAGGTGTCATGTAAACTGATTAATAAAAAATATGCTTCACTAATTTATTTCTCTTAACTGAAATCTTCGCTACGACTTAGAGAGTATAGTTGTACCATTTCGAATTTTTGAAAATTGTTAATTACAAGCAAATACATACGATTTTTTTCACTTCTTTACAGTAATTAGAAGCAGAATACACTAGAGTTTTAAATAGGACCAACAAAATTATGTTGGCTAATTAATTCTTCGACTTACAGATATTTTAAGTTAGGGGGTATGACTTACCCGACCTTTCCCTAAATTGCAAAAAAAACCTTAAATAAATTGCCTCTCATAAATTGTATTTAAATACAACTAAAAAAATTACTTTTTGATAATTTCCTTTAAAATAACTAATAAATTAATAAAAATCAAAATAATGTACTAAAAAACATTGACAATCTTTAAAAAATTGAATATTTTTTCCGGTTGGTTTCTTATTTATTGATTTGATGAAAAAAATCCACTTGTATTGTTAAATCATGTATGTATTTTTTTCTTCAAGCGCGATGATAAAAACACACAAGCCACGATTTCGGCGCGCCGTAATCTTTCGCTTGCTCGCTCGGTAAACTTTTTTTTCTCACAGTTGTTGCACGTAGCAATGCGAGTGAGGTTCCCCACGGTATTGTTAAGAAAGTGAGCTTAAACATCGGCAATAATAATGCATCGCACTGCTGCTGCTGCCACTGTTCGAATAGGGTGCGGAGAGAATACGACGACGAGAGAAAAAAAGCCGGCTTGAGTTAGGTTCGGTTCGCGCGATAAACAAACGGTGCAGGGCGCGTTTGTTCGTTCGTTCGTTCGCTTGGCAAGTGAGCTTAATGAATTAATGCGTCGGCTGAACGATGGCGGGTAGTGGCTGTAGTGGTAGTAGGGGCGAATGTGCAGCGTAACAGAAATGAAAGATTATGCTACATTGAATTAAATTAGGTGTTAAGATATGATACACACACACGCGTTCACAAAAATAGCGTAAGTGTCAGGTTTAATATTCCGTAAATAAGGGAGAGAGGGCGCAACGTGATTATTCTGCCAAAGTTGGTGCAATTTAAAGTCGTGTAGGAGGGTTACCTCTGGTCACATAAATCTAATTGTCAACAAAAAAATTAAACATATTTAGTGAAAATTTGAAAAATTTCCATTTCATTGTTGCAATTTTGCTTTTTTCTATATTTTAAAAGCAAATTTTATTAATTTTTTAGATATCTAAGGTAAAGGTACCTATAATGGACTACGTTGAGCCCGCTTGAAATACAATAGAAGACTTAAGCTCTTGTCGCAATCTACAAGTTTAACTAAGCTTTATGTAAATAAAAAGTGAAAAATTTTCGGCTCGGGTTATAAAAATGGGCACGAACTAACTTTTAATACCTATTCACTTTGGTATTTCAACTAACCTTGGTTTGTTACTAATTTTTTGATTTGCTATTGTTTGCAGAATTATATACGCGAAAGCCGCGAACAGCAGCTAAATGAGCTGGGCAAGCACGACCAAATAGAGAAAAGCAAAAAACTGGGCCGGTCTCGTTCCAACAGCACGCATTCATCCGACTCGCATCGGTTAGGTGGCGGTGGAATTGGCAATCCCCTAACCAACACCACATGCTATGTACCAGGCGAACTATTACCAATCTTGATCCGCAACGAGCATTCGCTGAATGGCGATGCCATCAACAACCCAACCGACTACGGCTGGAACGTCGACGGCCCGAATCAGACATCGATGTCGTCGCCGCAGCCGCCGGAAATGTGCGACAGCGCGTGCCAAACGCGCGAAAGTCTATTCACCTCGAATACCTACAGCAATTCGGAGCACAGCACGCCGAATCACAGCGTTGCATCGCACAACTCCAAACCGAGTCCACCAGCACCATTCAGTACATTTGGCTACAAGAAGGAGGCAAAGTTTAGAGCGGAGGCGAAGATTGAGATGGATGAGGTGGATAAGCGACGGCCATACAGCGTGCAAACGACTAAATCGGCGCCGGACGTTATCGTCACACACTGACATTTGGCGCAGGCTGCTGCCGATGATTGGGAGCCGTACCGGCGACGCCATCCGCGGCAGTTTCTACGCACCGTGTCTAAAACCTGCGACGAACAGGATAGTATCCAAACTAGCAAGAGTGTCGTTACCGTCGCCTCCACCACTACATCCACCACCGACTTTTTTACGTGATGAACGATCATTTAAAGTATAAATCAACATTTTTAAAAATCAAAAAAAAAACCTAAAAAAAGACAATCGTTCAGATTATGTTGTTTCACTTTTACTCAAACAAATCGCTCAATTTTCTGGTTTTTTCTTTATTGTTTTCTCTTAATTTACTTAGTTTTCTGACACAACCACACTCAACTCACTCACAATGTACGAATAATGAATGATGTTTTTAATGTTCCCTTTTTATCTCTTAATCTCTCTCATCTCCAATTGTGTGATATTTATAAATGTCGTTAAATTTTATTTTTATTAGTTTATTATTAACCAGATTTTTGCGTTGATCGCAAAAAACTGCCATTTTATATGGTTGGTATACATTGTACATATATGTATTTTAAGAAATTGTATAAAAAATAATATATATAATGCATGAGTAATGGAAATAAAAACTCATATGGCAAAACTCATCTAAAAGTAAAAAAAAACAGACAATCGCGACATTATTCATTTCTATTCACCTAATATCATCTAGTGAATGTTCAGAGAAAAAAAATGTACTGTGCGTAACAACTTCGGTAGTAAATTTGGGTCGATGACATGCAAACAAATGCAAACAAATTATATAAAACTAATATTTTTTTTCTAAAAAATGTCAGATTTTCTGTAAAAACCTTAATTGCTGAAAAATTATTTCAAATCGTTAAAATTACTAGTACATTTCTTTTAAATTTATCGAAAATGTTAAAAATTTACCAAAAAAGTAATATTTATTTGAAAATTAATTTAAAAAAATTATATACAAATTTGCTTAAAAAACAGTGAAAATGCGTATTTTTTCTTAATCCGGCAAAGTTTATAAAAATGCTGCTAAAATTTGATTCAAAATCATAACATTTTTATAAAAAGAAATTATGGCCTCCGAAGAAGCTCGCAATTTGTGGGATTTTCGAGAAATTTTCTTAAATTTGTTCATTTTATTAATTATTGTTTGGCAAACAATCAGTTACGTAACTAAATAGCATTAAATCGCTTGTTGATTCAATCAAACTTCCCCCTTAAATAAACAACGATACCCGACTTAGTGCCATCTAGTGACGACAACGCTTGCAAGAACAACTTCGCTCATATACTAAAGATAAAACACGCATTCGTTGTCATGCGAATACAGAACAACGGAATGATTAAAAAGTTTAATCACCGAGGCGGCGTTCTATTGTTGTTATTAGAAATAAATAATTATGGGAGTTAATTAGAATACAAATGTTCGTTTCGGCAAACAATCAAGGTAAGAAACTAAATAGTATTAAATCGCTTTTGTTGATTCGCTCATACCTCGCACACCACACACACACACACACACAACGTATAAAGTGTTTGTTTTATGAAAATAGGTTAGGTGTACATTTGTGCGCGATGAAGTAGGTACTTGCTATTTAAGCACAGGGGCGCGCAACAATATGCAAACAAGACACTCTCCAGCTCGGTAGGAGGTGAACGAGCGGTGTGCAAAAAAAACATAAATAAAAATACAATAGTTTGATTTTTCGTTGGCGGAAATCAAGTATGTGCCAATGGTAAATACAAAACGTAGAAACAAAAACCTGCATTGTATTGTATGTATCCACTACTCTAACATACTAGTTTTTTTGTTGTTCGAGGGTAAATATTATTTACATAACATTTGTAGTTTCATGCCACAATAAATTTAACTCGTTTGTTGCTAATCCAACGTTAAATATTTATGTTTGTCGCGCGCGCTGATATATGGCACCGCCATCACGACATTTTATAAGAATATCAAAAAAGTGTGTTTTATATCCACGTTAGAGCACCGACCAATCGTTAATGCGAAATAAAAGAAATGCGAGCGGTGGTAAAAAAGCTGCTTATGTTGCCGGGCGGCAAAAAATTTGTTTTAAAGTTATAACAAGTAGAGAAACTTAAAATGAATTGCTGCTTACAATACTTTGCGCTAGTTTTTTTTTTCTTTCCTACTACTAATTAACGTAAAAGGTGGGGAAAAAACTTGTCTTGAAATTTTATATTTATCCGCTGCCAAAAACTTTTTCCCTGTCTTTAAACGAAATACATGGGAAATCGTTTCTAATTCCAACGTAATTAGATATAATTAAATTTGCATTAATTTACAGTAAGTGTACGAGAAACCTATTTTTTTTAAATACATATCGGGTTATGTGACAATATTTGTGGATTTTTAGTATAAATTCATTCTGTGACTATTATTTTGGTCGACAATGGCAGGGCAAAGTTTCGATAACAATACTATGTGCAATATATAGTGAAAGTATTCCTGTACAATTGGCTCGTAAAGTAATTACATTTATTTTCAAATAATGAGATAAAAGTCCATAAAACTCCTTGAAAAAATATGACTATGTAAAAAAGCAGTTAATATATTTATCATGTGCCAATAAATTCAGAAAAAATAATTTATATTTGAATCACTTGTTATTAATGTAAAAATTCAGTGGAAAAAACATGTTTAATTTTAATGTAATAATATGTTTTAACCTGAATAATAGTTTTTTACGTCATAAGTAAGTGCGATTTTACAGTTGCCGAATAGGCGTGCAAGCAGAGGCCTGCATATACCCGGCAACTGTAACGTAGCACTTACCTAATCTATCTTATGACGTACAATACTTTTCATGCTGACGAATATTTTTGCAAAACATTGAAGAAAAAACGTGTTCGTGCTAAATTAAGTTAATCACAATTAAAATTGACTAAGAATGGTTGACACTAGTCAATTGTAGATATTATAGCTAATATATCAAAATTAAAACAACAAAAAGTTGAAAAAATAATAAATTCTTAGCATTTAAAAATGCAAAATAGAATTATAAAAGCAAAACAAAATCTATTATGTTGATAACGAGTTTATTTTATAAATATGCAAGTAATTCCGGGAACTTTTGAAATCAAAGTAATTCTGTGGAAATGACTCGTGACGTAACTACATTTATTTAAAAACAACGGGATGAAATTCTACAAAACTTTTTAAAAAATTATGACGTAAAAAATTAGGTAATATATTTATTAAAATAAATTTGATTCCGGTTTATAATTGAGTCACTCTCGTAACTAATGTAAAAATGCAGTGCAAAAAATCTATCTCTAACTTTTTTACATCTATTCGCTAATAAACTTTTTCCCTGCCTATATGAAACACATAGAAAATCGTTTCTAATTCTAACATAATTATAAAATGCACTTTGCGTTAATTTACGCTAACTATATACGTAAGTTTCTCGTCGCACTAGCAAGACTTTAAGTTCCGTCACGATGGCAACTTTACCCACGCGCAGTTTATAACTAATTATATATAATGTATAATTTAATAATTAATAGTTTTCGAAACGTGAGCGTGAACGTGAAGTTAGCCGAGTGTGAAAGATAGTGCCCGGGCCATTTTTCAACACACACACACCTACACACAAACCATCAGGGCATTTTTTGTGCTCTCACATTCTTACAATCATTAATTATTTATTTGCCAACAAATTGTAGATAAAAAAATAGAGTAACGTGCACAGAAACACACATATGCAGCATAGCAGAAATTTATTAATAATCAATGCAATATCGGCCAGCCTCACTGCCGCACACAATAACTCTACTAAACGCTTTCTTGCGCTTTACGATACTCAAACACGCTGCCTCGTTCCATAAATTTCGTCGGCGATCTGTCCTCGGGGAGATTTGAATTCTCGGCGCCATCAGGACGTCCATAACCACCACCACCTGGCGTATGCAATTGGAATAGATCCTGTAAACGACATTTTGAATCAGAAACATATATATTACGCATTCAACATTTACTATAGCGCACAAAAAAACGAAGGTAGGTAGGTGGAGAGGAAAGGGACAAGTTGGAGTACGGTTTGGTTTGGCTTAGTGCTGGCGCGCGCCATGTGGAAAATTAATGTAAGTGTGCAATGGGGCAAATTGCCCCCAAATGAATTTTACATCTTCTTAGAAAAGCGCTTGCGAAGCTAGCTGGCTTGCAGCGAAAAAGGTTTACGTCAATTTTTTTCGTCTAAAAATAATTAATCTATCTGTGTAGCATGCCATATTGATTTAATTTAATGTTTCCAACATTTTCATCGATATTTACTTTTCATTATAGTTTATTACCTTTCCTCGCCAGCGACATATAAATATATATATAGACAACACACATTCGAAGAGTACACAATGGTTTTTCGAAGTGTGATGATGATAAATGAAGTTTTATTATACATCATCAATGATAATCTGATAGAGTTCCACGTTCCACGTATGTACGTCTGCGAAAATATTTTAACATATTGAGTGTGGAGCGTATACGAGCAAGACGAATGGCGCTCGAAATGGTGATGTAGTAATAGTAACACACTCACGGATATTTTATTCGATTCTTATGTTTTTTAAGTAAATACGTGACGTATATTTGGTGTGGATGTATGTGCATGCATGCATGTATGCGTTTTCTTCCCTCTTTTATTCCAACTACCACCACTACCACCGCCATCACCCGACGACTCGTTTAAAAGACGTTCCAAATTTATCACTTCAAGTTAGCAATTTTCAAGTAAAATTTGGGCGATGCGCCAAAAGCGCACATTGCATTTTCATTCCCTCTCTCCGCTCTTCACAGTTTTCCAAGTTAAAAAATGTGCGCGCTTTATGTCCTTCTTCCATCCGCTGTTGGAATAAAAAAAAACGTACCATGCTACTACGTACTAAATCTAATTATTTTTCTATATATGCTCTCTCGCTCGAGGTAATTTCACATCATCATCATGATCATCATCGCCAACCACCACCACCGGACGACAGAAATTCATTCATTTTCATTTGTATCGTACGTCACACATTAGGTACGTACATGCAGGAGGACGCGACGTTAATATCAAATGAACGCTAAAATAATTACAACACTAAATTGTACGTTAAATATTTTAGTTGTAAATTTGCACAAACCGTGTGTAATAATGCGGTGCGCGCTGATTTTTGCAATCGACGTGCTGCTAGGCAACCTTAATCATTGTGTGTGATATATAATTGCTCCGATAATTATTAATGTCATAAATATTCCTAATATTTTATTGGAAAAACAGCGTTAGCATTCATTTTAACAAGTGCCAGTTACATTTAACATAAATTGATTCATCATTTTACTAAATAGCTTGAAATATTTATAATATAGTAATTTCGTATAGGGTAGGGATGTTAGAAAACAGATATTGAAACGTTACTTCAAAAAAAGTATCGCAATACCGTTACTATCATTACTACTGAAAAAGTATAGACATTATTTGTATTTGGTCGAATACGTGTTACTGTTTCTTGTTACTTAAAAAGTAACGTGGTGGTTTACCTTTTGATACATATATATAAAGAAAAAGAGTCTGAGAAAACAAACTTCTTATAAATGTAACTTTACAGGTATCAAAAAACAACGCGTTATTTTTTAAGTAACGAATACTTGTCTAAAATGTATTGAATACAAACAATATCGTTGCTTCTTTCAAGTAAAATTTCAGTGAGTATTAAAAAACATCGATACATCGACATCATCATCGATGTTTAGTTTTAGATACTATCCATGTCACATTGATAATTTCTCGATACATCCACAGAATACAATTGGGGGACAATCCTCTACATATTTGGAAGAAATTATCTTCTATCTGCCCAAATTTTTATAAAATTACATTAAATTTTTAAGCAGAATCGCGACGTCAATGGCTTCGGAAAGATTGTTTTCAAAGGAAGGCAGCACCATCAAGCACAAACGTAATAGACCAACAGGCAAAGAACTGCAAAAATTATTATTATTATCATCTGTTTATATCTTTAATGTAGGAGAGCGAAAATTAGATAAGTCGTTTTAAGAAACGATACGTTATAGATTTCTTTCAATTAGACTTAGCTATTCAACATTGCTTTTACTTAAATATTTTCTGTTTGTATTGTTTCAATAAGCGTTTTGCATTGCATTGTATTTATTATTCTTAATAACATCGATGTTGTCGATGTATATATTCAGTGGCGATCTTAGGGCTGAGCAATCGCCCGTGACTTAGTTCTTGTAAGGGCCTCGCGTAGAAGCTCCAAAACACGTAACAATGTAACTTAAATATTTACCTTCCCATATATGCGTCACTAAGTGACAAATTTATACTGCAAATATAAAATCTTTCGATATTTTGGCCAATTTTCACGCAAACATTGGGTAAAATAGTGACCAGTAAGAGAAAAGCGAAGGAAAATACAGTAAAAATATATAGAATACTTCTAAAGACGCCAAATTTGACACATTTTCCCCGATTTTGCATTATTTGGCTTAGTATTTATCAAAAATGATAACTTTGCCGTCGTTTCTAACAATTTGTGAAGCCAGACTAGCCGAAAAGTAAGTCATAATTGCAGTTTTCATTTTTCCTTGTTTATTTTGTTTTTCTAAATTTATTAAAATATAACCTAATAATGCCTTAGGTTCTTTCAGCCTAAATTCATTTTTGAAAAATGGGCCCCACAAAGATCCGCCACCTCGAGCCTCACAATAGCTAGGGCCGCCACTGCATACATTACAAATAAATTTCGATGTTTTATTGTCAATGTAAATCCCTAGTTTATACCTTATGATATTGCCACAGTGAGATAATGTCGGTAATGCAGTGAATGAAACTAACCAACTCCGGATTTTTAAACATGCTTTAGCCTCTAATCGTAGCATCGCCGACTTACATTAATAATTAAAGTCCCAATAAATTTTACTGTATTTTTAATGACAAATGTGAAAATGGCAAGTAGATATAAATGAGAAATAATACAATTCGCGTGAAATATAGCTCTGATTTTTGCAATCGACATAGCAATGGACAGCTTTAATTATTGTGTGCAATATATAATTGCCCCCGATAATTATTAATGTCATAAATACTCCGAGATTTTATTGTAAAAACAGTTTTAGCATTAATTTTAACACTTGTCAATTACAATTAGCACAATTTGATTCATCGTTTTACTAAACTGCTTGAAATATTTAAAATACCTATAATCATTTATTATACGCATACTAAATTTATGATTTTGACATCGATAGACTTAAATAATCCTTGAAAATCAGTGAGTAAAATTAACTAACTTAAGGTGTAATGTCTCTGCATCACTATCTTATATTAAAAACTACATAAATATGATTACATGTTAATGTATTCTTAGTTTAGTTTTTATCGGCAATATGCAATGTAGTTTTAATTTTTTCAATCCCGAGAGCCTTATTCATTCTATGCGATATATAATTGCTGCGATAATTATTAATGTTGTAAATACTCCAGCATATTCAGGAGTAATTTTAACACTTGTCAATTACATTTATCACAAGTTGATTAATGGTTTTTTGCACATAATATTTAATAGCTGATTTTGTACTATATTTCGAATTATGACTGATTAACTAAAATAATATTTATAATATAATAACTGCAATTAGGTACTTCCATACATTTATGTTGAAATGTAACCTCTTTATCATTTTAATTAGCGTATTAGGTAACATCAATCGCTCAAAATATAATTCGTGACATAATTATTATATCAATGTTGTCCCTCAACATATTGTCTTATGATAAAAAACAAATCCCGTAGTAATTATGACAATATTCATCTAAGCAATTGTCATGAAGATCAAAAAGATTTCCCTTCCCGATTGTTATTTAAAGTTAGTGAATGTGTGAAATCAAGTTTAAGCTAATACAGAGAAAGCAGAGCGTCGTCATCGTTGTTACACTTTGCACGGCAATTGCACCATATTCGAATGTTTGTCGCCTAATAATACGCTTTAATGATGTCAACATAAACGTAACAAGTCACACACAATCGGGAAACAATTGTCGTTGTTGGCTGTAAAGAAAATCCCAATGGCAATCGGCACGTAACAACCAATTTTACCAAAAACGATCAATATTTGTCGGCGTGTAGTGGTAGTAGTAGTAGTAGCAGTAGCAGGCAACAGCAACAGCAATCCGGCCGCCAAAAAAAAAAACGAGTACCAGCCGGGACGAGGTAGGCAGTGAGTGGCTGTTTGAATGTTGTTTGGCTGCTGTTTTTTAATTAGCAATGTGCATAAAGTCATACGTGTTGAAAAAATGTACATATACTACATTTTAAAAAACCCATCAAAATATGTAAAAAAACACAGCCATCGGCCTACAACCACCGCATGACTTCAAACGGAAATGTTAATATTAGTGAAATTGGTAATAAATGTTATATTGCTGCTTTACGTAGCTGCTGCAAGATATAATAGTTGATGTTCATATAAATTCCACTTTATTGATATCGTAGCAGCTACAAATCAAACTCATGAAAATACAATATTAGTAGAAATAAATTAGAAAAGATAGTGTAATATTTTCTCAAATGTCAAATATATCCAACGTCATCCATTTATTGCTGCTTTTTTCTAACTTTACATTTTTATACAAGTTTTACAAATTTCAAAAACTTGTTTTATTTTATCACAAACCAAATTTTCCAATTGTATAGCAAACCGCACTAAGTTCGGTAAAATATGTGAAATCCCAATGGAAAATTGTAAAATTCTACATTTTGGAATTTTATATGTAAATTTCAGATAATATGTGGAACCTTTTATATATATTTGGCTCAAAGAAGCATAAATTTAGAAAATGTTGTTGCAATCACATGGAAAATAAGAACATTTGTTAGAAAATTGTGAGATTCCTATATTATTGCCCTTTTTGGGCAATTCTAGTCACATTGCTTGATTATATTTATACAAGTTTCACATTTTCAAAATCGTTTTTACGACAAAAACCGCTCTAAGATCAAGTAAAATATGTGAAAACCCAATAGAAAATTGTAAAATTTTACATTTCGGAATTTTATATACAAATTTCGCATAATACATATGTGGAAAAGCTTTTATATACAGGGTGGTCCATTTAACTTGAGACAGGCGAATAACTTTGAAACAGTGCATTTTAGGAAAAAATGTTTCAAATAAAAGTTGGCTAGAATGAAGGGGGAAATTTAATGGTACTTATCAGTTTTGGCCATGACGTCAGCGTCATGGTTATTTTGACATAAACTTTGTTTTTTCAAATGGAACCCCTCATTTGTTTATTCAGAATCCCAATCTACGTAAAAAATGGAACAACTTTTATTAAAATAGTTTTATTTTAATGCACTGTTTCAAAGTTATTCGCCTGTCTCAAGTTAAATGGACCACCCTGTATATTTGGCTTAAAGAAGCATAAATTTACAAAATGTTGTTGCAATCACATAGAAAATATAAACATTTGTAAGAAAATCATATATTATTGCACTTTTTGGGCAATTTTGGTCATATTGTCTGATTATAATTGTAACATTTGGAACGTACATCGTATATTTGTAGAATATTGCATTAGTTTTATACGAAAATGAGACTATACTATATACTAATATACCATAGTTTTTGCATCAAATATATGCAGCACGATCATTACTTAAATGCTAATGCACTGTCACAAGAATTTCGTACGATCGCGTGCGCGTCAATTATGATTAAATTCATTAGATAAGCTAAATTAGCATCGTTGCAATTAATTGCCTTTCACATTTTCTCGCTCGATGATGGAATGAAAAGCAGCAAACAGGCAATATTGTAATAGTGTGAAATGGGAATGTAAACATTCTGAAAATCCGTTTTCTTCGCCTGTCATGGACTCGCGTTTTTTTTTCTTTCGCTTTTGATGCAGTGGCGAAAAAATGTAAACTATTTCAAGTGCTCGCTGCATGCATAGACGAACGCTCGAGCAGAGCGAGTGAGCATGCACATTCCATCAATTTCGCCGCTTTTGATGCACCGACGAAGTTGTATTGAAATCCACCATGTACGGTGGGTGTGTATGTGTGGTAATAATCGAACGCGTGCGCGCATGGTGGGTTGCCAGCGATCCGGTAATTTAAATTAAGCAAAGGCACACTACGATGCTAAAAAACACACACACATACTATGGAAGGGAATTTAGTTTCAAATACTAGTACTCTACTTGAAGAAAACTAATTAAAAAACTTTGGTGCACGTTGCGATCCGCTCCGGCCGTCGTCGTCCTTGTTGGCGGCGGCGTCTTCTTTTTTTCTTCTTTTCTTCGACTCCTCACACCGCCCGGCCCGACTCAATAAGCTGTGAGAAATAAGAAAGTGACGAGATGGGCATGTGTAATTTAATAAATTCGCACGTAATATTATAATATGCATGGCAACCGAAGAAAAAAACAACACACACACACATATTGAAAGCGCCCACCATCATCATCATCATCATCATCATCATCATCATCGTTGAAGGAGATGTGTATGTACATGTTGCTACTTGCTGCGATATTATATAATATAAAATCAATTTATAAACGATGCGACGCCCGTTGCTGTTGCCTGCTGCCATATAATGTGATTAAATTTATGTCGATTTGAACATTTTGCCGGATAAGGAAATTGTTAATTAATATGAAAATTTTAAATGGATCGAAATGTGTGCGTAATGTTAGTGTGTAGATTCATTCACCCACCTACTACCCCTTACAGAAGAAACACACGCGCCGCGCCATTCCACTACCATCCACCCTATATAACATATTGTTATTAATATTGTCTAAAATTAATGCTTAAAAGAGCGTGCGCATAAAATTTCGCATAAATGTGTATGTGTATGTGTATGTGTGCATATTACAATTTAACCCTCCATTAAACATTGTCGTATAATATTTCAACGACGACATTGTCTTTAAAATCTAAAACACAATTATTTCGCAATTAAAAACGATATGCAATTTAATATGGAGTGGAAACTGAAACACAGAATATATACTACTACACTGGCTTAATTCTCACCATCCACAACATCCACCACCACCCACTGCATATTTTAAATACGAGAATAATGGTTCTTATTTGCGATAAAATAATGCGAACGCAATTTTCTATTAAATTGTCGTGTGGTTGCAGTTAAATCTCATTCTGATTGTAATTATACGATTTTATGATGTTGAGAGTAATAATGTACGATTTTCTACATGATGAAAATTAAATTAATACAGTCAAACCTCGTATCTTGAAGTGTGTGTCGTCATTCTTTAGACGAAGAATGTTTCATTATGCATTTAATACACATATTCAATGTCAGTTTTAGTAGATACACTAGTATATTGGCATTGGGGGAAATTGTTTTATTTATTATTTTAAATTATAATTTATTAATATTAATAAGCTTCGTTAAGGGTGGGGTATCCATAAAAATTGTTATATTGTTTAAATAGTCTATAAATAGAAGAGTTTTACAATGCAATGACATATTCATTATTTGTATCATATCTTCGAGTACTATTAAATAAGACAAATAAAATTAAACTATTTTGAACTTGGAATTCCATTTTATCAGAAACTAATTATGATATCGGCTTAAATCAAACGATTTTGATTTTATAATAATGAAAACTATGATACTAATATTCTTTGATATTATTAAAATCTTTCTTCTTAATTTTCCAACTCAATAAATGTAGTTACAGTCTTCCAATTTATTGCATGTCCCAGTGTTTACAGCAGATAAAGATTAGTTGCTGGGTTTTCTCAAAAATTAGCTTTCAAGTTCAAAATAGTTTAGTTTTCTGAGCCTTATTTCATGAAGATGTGATTGATTAACTCAGTATGTCATTGCATTGTAAGTCTCTTCTAGTTATGATAAACTTAAACAATAAACCAATTTATAATACAGTTTCAGCGATATTTGCATTTAAAATATAAGCGATCTGAACTACACTTTTTATAGATTCCCTCCCCTTAACTTTAGAGGGTTAATTTATGATTCTTTATCTTTACTTTTTCGTCATATTTCGTTTGTTTTTGTAACTATTAGCCCTTAAGTTGTGTTTAGAATGTTGCAACAATAGTGTGCATTAGAGCCCATGCACACGATAAGACTCAGTCTAATAAACGCGGATTGATTTCATTTTGGGTAAGCAAAAATAGATTATTCTGTTTCGCTTACTCCTACTGAACTATATGCAGCGTCTATTAGACCGAGTCGTGCCATGTGCAAGGGTCCTTAGTAGTGATGTGCAGAAAGTATCTATTCATAACTTTAGTATTCGTTACTTTGTAAAATTTAAAGTCTCGAATACTTGTATATGAAAGTATTCGATACTTTGGATGTTTATTTAAGTTTTAGTTACATCATAAAAGCATCCATTCATTATGTTTGTAGTCGTCACTTTGAAAACATTTAAGTTTTGAATATTTATATATGAATGCATTTAAGGTTTATTTGTGTTTTAGATTTAAATTATTATTTGAGTAATTAATTGAAAATATTGGAAACTTTTTAAAAAAATATCGATATTGAAAAATGTCGAAATTGCACATCACTAATCCTTAATGTCTTTTGCAAAAGCGATTTGAATTGATATGCTTCGTAAGTCAAAGTATCCATAGTACGAAAAGTTTCTTGTACGCAATAACTTTGTCTTAAAAGGTTTGACTATACAATTTTGATGTAAAAAACCTTAGATTGACGTTTTGGTTGCCGAACAAAAAGATGTTTCAACATCAAATTGCCAAATTTTGCGTAAAATTCTTATCAAAGTGTAACAATACGAATTTCCGATTTTTGCTCACAAATTTCCATATTTGACATAAAAAATACAACATATACTTATATGTAAAGAACTGATTCGCAACTATTTCTTAGCTTACAACGAATAAAGTAAGATTTTGATGTAAAAAATGATCGCGTAACTTGTTTGTCGCTAGATGACTGAAAAATTCTTATCATTTTTTAATATCATGAAGTATGTGTGCAATTTTCAGTGAAATCTAAGTCCCATTGAAATTATCCGATTTTACGATGTCGAGAATAATAATCTACAAGGTATGCGATAATAAGTATTAAGTCGTCTTTCTTCGAAAATACGATTTGGGCAAAGCAGCGTAAAAATAGTGTCATTGTCGTTGTCGCGCGCGCGAAATGTGTCGTTTCTCACGTAGAGCGTGGCGGTGGTAGTAGTAGGAGTAGTAGTAGTAGTAGTAGTAGTAGTAGTAGTAGTAGTAGTAGTAGTAGTAGTAGTAGGAGTAGTAGTAGTACAAAATTTCAAATAAATCACCGTGCAAATAGTTGTGAAAATCGAGCAAAGCAGCGCAACGCAGTCGTGAAACGTAACACGAGCCGAAGATGAAGTTTCGCGCACACACACACTCACACATAGACACATACACACACACCGTCGATTTTATTAGCGCTCACGGTGACTACACTCTGCTGAATAACTGATAGCGTACAACACATTCATCAATTGTTGATGCTTTTTGAGCACAGCTTGGCGTGCAATATTGAAAGATTGATTTTACAACACTGGCATGTTTTGTTTTGTTTTAAATAGCGTTATCGTCGCAATAGCGCCGTGCAATTTTACCACCGATAAAAACAAGCGCACAAACACTTGAAATGGTATGGTCGTACACATATACACACGTTTCATCCATTTGGCGTGCAGCCATTCGATGCCAGACGAATATTAGAGTGTCACACATCAATTTCACTCTAAACAAAACTATGCGACTTTACTTATGCTTAACATTTTGTTGCACTTGAATTATTTTATTAATTGTTTCAATTATCAATATACGGCATTCGCTAAATATGATGTTAAGGCTCGGATAAAGCTCTAGTTCAATTAATTTATTATAGATAGCTTTGGAGTGCAATTAAATGTAAAAAAGTATTTGCACCAATTAAATTCGTCTAGAATAAAATTAATTGCTTGCAAAATAGAACTGCATCATAATATGTCTACTAAAATAAGTCATCCGATCTAGGGAAGTTTTTTTTTCTGTAACTTATATTTTGTCGTTCTACAAATATTAAAACATATTTCTTATTTTTCTTTGTAGACTACTCGGTTATTAATTGAAATATTGAAAAATTTAATAATTTACGTAGATAGGTATGCTGCTTGTTAAGTGTTCGACTTAAACTTGAAAACAGCAATACGTAGGCATCTCGACTGAGCGGATGCTTAAAAGTTGGCAGCAGCATTGGGGTGCCGCGATTGCTAAAAAATCAGTAAAAACAAAAGTGTGTGACATGTTCAATCTCAGGTTTGCAGATATTATAACTAAGATATCCTTTTATTACTGTCGATGAAACATGAATACACCACAACGCGCAGTAAACGAAAAACAATGGAAACAATGGTTTGACAGAGAAGAATCCGTATCAAAGAATTCAACTACGTGTTCCCCCATTCAATCGGATGGCAAACATAAACTAATAAACAAATATGTATGAAATTTGCTGTGCATTCATTCAAAAAATGGATCGAATTAAAAATAACTTCGAAGACTGCAAAGGTCGCAAAGCGTTGAAACTTTCACGGACTCACAGACCCACTGATATTGACAAACCTATTGATAAGATAATTACAAATTTTCAATCATTTGGGTTAAACTGTTTTTGTCTTATAGTAATTTAAGTGAATAAAAAGCAAATGTGGTTAGTAAGAATGTATAAAATCGATTATCGAGCTGTGATTAGATATTTGGACGCTTGGTACAATGATTCTATAGCATAAAATTTTAAGTATTTAAATTTAAAAGTAGCGGTACAAACTTGGGAATAATAATGTCGCTCAGTTTCACGTAATGGTGCTAAACAACTGTTGAATGAAATGAGGAAAATAACAGAGAATATGAATGTTTAAAAATCGTGTTTGTCACATCTTGATTCAAGAGTACGACATGAGAAAGTTAAGTCGACGTAGGATACTGCATTTCCTCGCCTTAGTTAGACCAAAAACACCTCAGTGTATGACAAAAATCCACGAATTACAATGTTATCTGCTGAATCATAATAATTTTTGTAGAAAAACCCTTACGCACCATATGCCCGTCTAACAACAACTTAAGCACTTTGTGGTATACCATATTCTTGGTGAAATACTTTTTTTCCTAATTCTTTTTGTAAAGCATTTTCATATAAATTTTATTACCTAACTGGAATTTCGAGGGAACTGTTCACTATATTGCAATATAGCTATTGAGTTTGTTCGATTTACGGAACAGTGTGACTCTTTTTCGTATTTGGAACTCTAAACTATATAGACTCGATAGCTATTGGCTATAGCAACATAACTGGCAGTTCCGAGAACTGGCATGACCATTGTCCCTGGTGTATGTATATATTAAAGTAAACAGTGTGACAAAATGTTATATAAAAGTGTCGCCGACAGCCGGACTTAAACCTACGACCCCTAACGGAATAACCGATGCTGCACCAAATGGGATATTAATGCTTATTAATTTATTGTTTATTTTTTTGTATTTAATAACATATTGTCAGAGTTTTCGCGAATCTTAAACCCGAAACTTCATTGACGAGTATTAAAATCTCCATGTTTGAATCAAACATTTATCAGATAATCCTCGTTTTAAATTTGCTTGTACTTCGTGTTTGCAAACATTCTTTATAAATTAGTTTAATATAGTAAAAGTATATTTTGACCATTTCCAGAAGAAAATGTCGTTTGAATTAACAAAATATCTTCAAAACTAAGGGGTGATGTACAACGCAGATTTTTGACACCTTTACACGAGCCTCAAAGGAATAAAACTACATGAAGAAGTAGAAATCTGACAACGTTCCAATGAATTTCAACATAATTCCAATGTCTTTTATACGCTTTTCAATGAAATTTTTAAAATGTTCGTATTTTCTAACAACAACAAAGATCTAATGTAGTCATACACATGATAAGTTTAAATCATTTTTTTGATGATAGTAATTTCCATATTTTACATGTCTGTGAGAAAGGTTGGTGGTTAAATCTATTAGAATCGTTTGAAATTAGGAAATCCGAGAAATTAAGAATACCATTGATGAATGAACAACTAGAACTTTCTAGTACAAACGTGTTAGATCTTTACTTGCCATAATTTGTTTTTTTTTTGTTTCATCTATTTTTATAAACTAAGCGGTAGGGAAGGTAATTGCGTTTATCTCTTTACCTACTTTCGCTTTATTTTTGATGATGGTTATAGAGCCAAAATATACATAAACTCTAAGTAAAATTTGTGAAAAAACCTTGAGTTTTTATAATTAAATATTTTCAAAGTTTTTAAAACAAGTTTTATTATTTTTTATCACATTTCAATATTTTCTGACCGATTTTTGTACTATTTCCAATACGAGTTGTAACATTTTTGCATTGCTTAATAGTTTACAAAAAAAATTATACAAAAATGTTTTATAATAAACCCCCCTCTTATCTTGCATTGCAATTTGCTGTTAACATATAAAACAGTTCAAGTGTAAATGCATCTTGTTTTAATGCAAAAACGATACGATATATAAATTATTATGAAATATTATGTGTACCTATCTAAAAAAACACAAATTTGTCGATTAATTAATGAGCTATAGCTAAAATTACAAGCACGCTCCAATTAATTAAATTAGTAATGCAATTAATAAAAACACAAAATTAACGTGCGCATCATTTTATAATTATCCATCGTTTGCATTTTTTTCTACAGCAAATATGTGTGGCTTTGAATGAATAATATTGCATTACAAACAATTATTTATATGTCAGATTAGCTCTATCGCGAATATCAATGAAAACGGCACGTACTTTTATTATTAATTTAATTTAAAATGACATTTATCGGCTCAATGCGATTATACAAATTAGTTTTATACAAAATGTATATGTTGTTGTTGTCTAATGCTCGTAACCCTCTCTTTTTCCCTATAATATTCATTTTCAAGCCCACTACTGTGATTGTTGTTGTTATTGTTTTTCGTTTTTTTTTTCATCGGCACGGTACGGTCTATGAGGCGTGGGCGAGCGATTGTGAAAGTATTTTTCTATCACCCACTTAAATATTGTCATAAAATCAATTTTTATGCGCTGAGGGAAACCGTAATACAAACAGATAAAGGCATAAAATCGTCAATTTAAAATCAATATTAGTAACATAGCAAAAAAAAACGAGAGAAAGATAAACCTCTTGCAACAACAAAAAATACATATACATATATAAATAAATAGTAACATTGATATGGCACAGATATCAGAGGGTTGTAAATGTAGCCCTGATTAATTTATAATGTTGCAGTGAAAAATTTATGAAAACATCAAAACGGATTTTTATTAGCTGTAATAATGTTCAAGCATCGAGGATTACGTCTTTTTTCAGATGTTCGCTACATTTTTTTTTATTTCATATTACGTATATAGAGAAAATTTAATACATCATGATGTTGGCTGGATGTGATATAAACCAAACCAAAATATATTCGAGTCGAAGATGGAAAAACTATTTTATGTTGGTTGCACTATACGACAAAACATATATAATTATTAGATTAGAATGTAATTTATAACGTATCACAAAACTATATTGCATTAAAGTACTGTTACAATAGCACATTTACGATGCAATAATTTAAAAATAACTTAATTATTTACAACCGTGCGTTATCGTTTTTTGTCTGTTTGTTTATCAATTAGGCGTCATGGATATATGGATTAAAAATGTTACTGTGAAAGTGCGAAATTAAGGAATGTCGACATACGCAAAATACGTCAGCGAAAGAAATATTTTGTTATATTTTTATGGATGAACACAGACATACTGTGGAGAAAGCCAAAAAAAAAACAAATTAACCAAACATAAACTAACCTATCCAAGTCAAATTTTAAAATTTCAAAACCTATATGTCACTGACTAACGAAATTACTTGCTTACTGCTTTATGTCAGACACGTTCGGAGAAATTTTTTATATATTCGACAATAATGCTATTATTTAAAACGCATTATAATTCTAACAAAATTCGGAAGCGCTTAGTCTTTTTTAAGAAAACTATTTGATTAGATATATACCTATTTTTTTGCACTGCCCTGCATTACAAGAAAGGTCCAAATATACTTTTATTCAACATTCACTGTCAGTGCATGGTGAATGTTGATATTTGCCAGTGCAAGTCAAAAATAAGGATCTTTAGCAAATATTTTGGACGTACACCAAGGAATTGTGCGTATGACAACATTCTCCAACGTTCAGTCTTTAACAATAATAGATATATGGTTTATAAAGTTTCATTTTGTGAATTTGACGTGTGCCCATATTTAAAAATTCAAATTGCATTTAATAAACATTCATTTCATAGAATAACTAACAGATTTTTGTTATTATTATTATTATTTACAATGTGCGCTAGCGTTCTTTGTTTGTTAAAAGTAATAATAATGTTTTTGGATTTTAAAATGTGCCATCTTTCCCCTTATAAGCAGCGAAAATTCAAGTTCTCCGCATAAAGTACTTAGAAATAAACATTCTTGTCTTGGTAAAATTATGAATTTTTAAGTAAAGATTATTAATTATTTATAGGTAACATTATTTACATTCTCGAAAAAGTTAATTTCCCGTAGTTTTCCTAGATAACGCAATTTATTAAAGCAATAACTTAATTTTCGATCGCAAAATTGCATTCACGGTGTATGCATACGAACGAATACACTGTCTAATACATACCTCCTATTGAGATAGAACCTGTCAGCATATCTATATTTTTTTTTATTATCAATTTGAAAAATGAATAAAAAAATATTGCTTTAAATTAAAATGATCCTCAACATATTGTTAGAAACATGTAATAATATAATTTGTATTGATAACTTGCACCTCAGAAGCTCAAGTGAGATATTTTGGAATGCGTAATACCGAAAAAACAATATAAGATGAGAAGTATAGGGGAGAGACATCCTCATCTATACATCGTTGGTTAAGAGTGTAGTGGATAGGGGAGAAAAGCAACAACATGATAATAAAAAGCCACTTACCCCTGGAAAAACATTAACGGCGGTTTTCGGTCCCAAATTAATCGCTCTACCACGATCCGCACGTATTAAAAGATTTAATCCACGCTCACCTGGCGCGCCGCCTTGTTTGTGTGTGTGATAAATAAGCAAGAAAAAGAAAATGCGATATTTATTATTATGTATGTAAGTGGGGGAGTCGAGCAAATTAATCACCTTCTAATCCATAAGGTGCTAACACTCGACGTTCTGTTAGCACTGATAGCGTAATAGGCGAACGGAATAACAATTCCCTTATAATACCATCGCCGCCGCAATATCTGCCTTTGCCGCCCGAACCTTCACGTATTTTAAATTTCCGAACATGCACCGGATAGCGACGTTCCAAAATCTCAACATCCGTAATTCGTGTATTTGTCATGTGTGTGTGCACGCCGGCACATCCATGCCACGTCGGGCCCTGCAATGAAAAAAAAAATATATATAGATATATATATATATATATATATAAAATAAAATACAACAACGGCGAAGCGCATTTCAATAGAATGATTGATGCACATGCTCCAGTACTATACATACCGCACCACTACCGCCCGCCACCGTCTCATAGTTGCCCCACGTATCGCATCCAAACGTAATGTTGTTCATGCAGCCTTGCGACGCGGCACACACGCGAAACGCCTTCAATACCACGTCGACGACACGCTGTGAGGTCAGGACGTTGCCGCCGACGACCGCTGCATTATCGCTCGGATCCAGTATTGAGCCCTTCGGGACGATGATTTTTACCGGCGCCAGGCAGCCCTACAAAACATGCAAAATATTAACGTAACGTGTGCTTGGCTACACTTCACCTGCTACACTGGTGCTGCAAGTAAACACACACAAGTGCATCCATCTCTAAGTCATTTGATTTTTATTGCGTTCGACCAGCCAAAGAGAGCCAATATATAAATGGCAACAGTCGCATTTGCCGAAGTGGTTGGAATTTCGTATATATACCGGCGACCTATGTTTTCCTTACGTCGTGTAATCTTCTTTTACAACAACGTTACATACAAATGTCTTATTCTATCACATAAAATAAATGCACATATAAAACTACTGGAAACAAGATATTTAATTTATTATTTTTATCTCTCAAACTACTTTTTATGATAAACGAGACAAACTTGCAGGTAGACCTCCTACTCCACCCATTACGCGGTAAATAAATAAACGTTATTTTCATTTCATGAAAACGTAATTCAATAAATTCTCTTCCTCCCTTTTAATGCTTGAAATGCAAACTATATATTGAATGAAGTGCACTTAACTCAATTTCAATAAAGAAATACAACATGCGACCTATAAAAACAGTAATATAATAAAATCGCGGTATTCACACAAATTTATTCTATTTTTCCTGGATACGTATATACTACACAGACGTGTATTGCACCAGACAACGCCTTTCATTCCTGAGTGTTTTACATATTATCATGTTCAATCGAAACCGTGTTTGAGAATGTTGTACTGTGTAGGAGGTCCGTCCCATTTAAGTCAATTCCACTGCCAAAAATTAATTTAATATAAACACCTGTACCGATTTTCTGTCCAATCAACAGTTTTTCTAATAACATAATCTGTTTATTACCTATATCAGTAGCTGACAATTACATATAATATACGAGTAGAGTGCTACTTAAATCTATAATTGCTTAAATGTCAGTTTCAGTTCGTTTTATCAATTTTATTGGCTATTTTATATTTTATGCAACAAAAGGTTTGTTGCATTAGACATGTTTGAATACAACACCTGTTTCCGACGATTTTAAACTCAATTTTTTCAAGTATGATTGAACTACAAGTAGTTTCAAACGGTTCAGGACATAAAGATGGACCAAATCTATAAATTAACTTGCCTAGTGATTGAACACCCTCCAGTAAATGAACACTAGTGATATAAATGTAAATATTAAGAACAACGGAGCATTTTAGAAGTTTATACAATATAATTAAGTTAAGTAGTTTCATTTAAATACTATAGTTGGATTACATCATTATTTTTCTTTCCTACTCAATTTTCATCAAAGAAATTTATTATTAAATTGATAACTATGAAAAAATTGTTATTGTGTAAAAAGTTTTAACGTTATAAATATTACTTTCAGTATAACATATTTAAATTTAATTTATACAATGCAGAATTATATTTTGGAAGCGTTTATTTTCTAAACTCCATTGTTCGTTCGAATATATTGATTGGTTCATTCCCTGGGTTATTTGTCTACTTTATGTTTAAATATTTACAAAAAACAGCTTTAATTTAATGTATCATATAACAAAAAAATGAGAATGATTGAACATTTTTTTAATTTACAAATTCATATATGTATTGTCCGAAAAAAAAAACAATCATATGAACAAAATTTCGATGCAATGTGTTTACCTAGTAAATGATACAAACCATAGAATTAGTTGCTACATTGATTAGAGTTGACCTTCAAGTACTATACGATATGATAATACGCTGAGCAGCTTAATCATGTTTACATCATTATTATACATGTTACCGTGTTAGTTCGAAAGTCTCTCCGTATCAGCTCTATCAGCCCTTTGAAGACATATTCAGGGCCAAAAATGTAGGTGATTTGGAATTAACACGTTTAAATTGTCGCAAACACCTACATTGATTTGTTGGCAAATCGGATTTATCTAGAAATTCTTATCTAATTCTTAGCATGACCTAAACAATAATACGTCTATTTTCTGATCAAGTAGTTACATCAAAGTACCGAATACAGTTAGGCTATTTACAATCTCTCTATATTCTTAGTAAGTGAGATCAACGATAACCATCATTGCATTCTCTCTAACTAAATCTACGACTGTGTAGGTGTCGCTTTACTCAGTTTTATTCTAATTTTATAGGCTACTTTGTATTTTGAAACTCTTTGTTGGTTGGTTTCCCTCACAATACCTATTCCTAAGAATTTCAAACCCAACTTTATTGAAGTTTGAAGGAGCGCCAAAGAGTTCCGGACAATGTGATAAAACTAACATAAAATTAAAGAAACAGGAATCTAGATTTAGAAAGTACACTATATCGGTTATCATATACTTCCAATTATATGACTTAAATAAAAGTTGTATAAACAGCTCAATTTCGTTTACATCGCTATTTTACATGTTCTATTGTAGTATTACCCAGAAACACTTTTCATGCTTTAGAAGGTCAACCCGCCTTTTATTAAGTCAATTAATTTTCTAAATTATCACTTGCGTATTTAATTTGCACACCTGCCCGACTTTATATTAAATCATCGATTTTTCTGGAAATTCGAATCCAACTATTAGCACGACGTTTTACATTTCCGCCTGCATTTTGATGAGATACACTTTGCAATTACGTCTATATTTGATATAATTTCCTAGAAAGCAAATAATAAAACATCGCTACGCAAATAAATCGTCAGATTTAACATTACCGTTGTATGTTTGACGACCGAAAACAAACAATTTAGAAGAAATCATATTTATCAACAAACTTCCACCGGTTATTTAACCTGTATTTAAAAGGTAAATACACATTTTTGCAATAATAACCGAACGTAATTAAATGCGTATTGATTCTCTAGTATAGTGTTGTGTACGGTGGTGTGCAAACCGATTACGAATTAAATAAAATGGATAAGAAGCGAAAGAGAGAAAGCAAAAAAAACAATTTGTTGTTGTTGGTATTCAAAATCGCTGCAATTAAATCGTTTAGTTAGCGCGAACGCTTACGCTACCTGATTGAGAGGTACATCGTGTCCAACCATACAGCGCAAACAATAAATTAATGCGGATAATGTAATGGCTCGTGGTGCATTGCAATTGCCCCATACTTCATGACCGCTACCCCTGCAATTAGACAACAGACGGATAAAATGAAACGGAGAAGAGCGAAGAGAGGCCAGTAGCAGCGAAAAAATTCAAGCAGGCAAGTTTGGGCGGTGGGCGGGCGGGCAGACGAATGAATGAATGAAACTGGCGCAACGAATTAATATATAAAATTTTCAGATATAATTAATTTCGCCGTCATCTGTGTGATGCCTCCTCTCTCGACTGCCGCTGTCCCTCGTTTCCTTTTTTTTTGCAATCGAAGGTATTTATTGATATGGAAATGAATTTCCATCTTCAAGATATATCGATTCCAATCATTTTCAATATTTGATTGCGCGCCTCATCAATACCAACGATCCACCACACTACGTGATGATTGGAATATTCTCAATTTTATTAATTTTTTTTTGTTTTTCTCGTAATCGATCACGACGATAATAAAAAAAATACAATGGTGATGGTGCTGCTTCTTTTTAATTAAAAATATGCTAATTTCCTACCGAAAAAAATGTAAATGTTTATAATTGGATTTACGAAATATCAACATTGTTGACGACGCCATTTGGTGATTGTTGTAAGTAAGAGAAGGCAATTCACGCCGCCTTTTCATCGTACAACACTTTAATTACAATAGGCATACGTCTCTGTGCGTCTATCATGCCAAGCTGTCACAAGATGTATGTCAAGCAAGGTAATTTATTAGCGAAAAATTTATTTTGGATAAATTTAGGCTAAATTGTTTTGATTTATACCGTAGTTTTCGGATGAAAGCATCTTGGAGCGATTTATATCTCTTGTTTTCTAATTTATGAAGTTGTGCGCTGTTAGTTTACATCTCGGCATAAATTAAGAAAAAAAGTCAAATGCAAAAATACGATTAGATTTGAAAGAAATTAAAAATTTCCATGCCATCATATCGTAAAATTAAATTTTTCATCCTCTCCGCCTCATCCACATTTTATTCGAACGGAACCGAATAATTTGTGTGAGTTAATAAAACATCGGCTTTAAAGATGAGCGCGGTAATAAAATAAATTTCTGTTAATTTATGGAATCTAAAATTTGATTATCTCCAATTTTAATATATAAAAAAAGCGGCAGTAAGCCATGAAAGTAATGTCCTTGTGCTGTTCACTCTCATGGCAATCTTTATTTTTCGGCGGTTACGTTTGATGAATTATCAGCCAATAGAAATTTAAAATTTAAATGTTTTAACGTTCACTAATGTCACCGCAGCAAATCGAAGCAAGACGAAGAATTTAGGAGTCAAGCTTGATGCAATTTATCTAACGAAATTCATCGCACCTTTTACAACAATTTTAATGTACTGCATTTTAAACGACAACCATGCTCTGCCCAATTTGCATTTCATTACACGAGAAAAAATTATGTCGACGTCGACGTCGTCGTGCTGCTGCTGCTGCCGCCGCCGCTGCATACATGCAGCGAGCGGCGCGCCACCGAATCAATTTCAGCGCGGGCCCCCAAATAAACCTCCCTTTTCCTTCTCTTCCGCTTGTAATTAACAGTAAGTGAGTGTGTGGCGAGGAAATAAATCGATAAACGCTAATTTATATCATTGCTACCTGCATTTCAAAGACATCGTTTATTTTGAAAGTGATGCAAGTGCTTGAAAAAAATGATATATTACGTAATTTGTACTTAATTACTTTGACATTTAATTAACATTTACAAAACTCAACTTGAAAACAAGAATTACGTTCATTTTTTCTACTTTAAACTCAATTTATTTCAAATATTTAATTAAATGTAACTTGAAAAGTGCATTTGTGTTAATTTTCGTCGTTATCTTTAAAAATTTTGAATAAAAACTTAGCTATTTTAAATACTTAATAAAGAATTAACTTGAAAGTTACATTTTTTCAAATTTTTGTTTTTTTTTTAACTCAATATATTTTAAATACCTAAAAAATCTATGAAACTTCAATTCAAAAAAAGCCATTGTGTCCATTTTAGCTGCTATTTTTTAAATTTCAATCAAAATTTCGTATAGTTTTGAACTTAAAGGCACTTTTTGGATAAATTTTATTTGTGTTTTTAAAATGTTGTGCTTAAATTTTACATATTTTAAATATTTAATATGAAAATAAAGAAATTTAACTGAAAAACTACAGTTTTCCTGCTGTTTAAAACAAATTCAAAGTTCAAGTTCAAAATATTAAATCAAAAATTGTAAAAATCTTTACTTTTTTAATTTTGTATATACAATAAAGCTAAACACATTTATGAAACTGAAATTGAAGCCTCAATCTGCCGAAACAGGATAGGATCATATATTTTTTTAAAATGGACTTATATTACTTTCAAAATAAACGTTCCATATGATGCTAGCTAGCTATTGCAGCTATTTAAACGTTTTTTCTATGTGGCAGAAGATAAAAATCGCGTGTTCGTGTGAGTGTGTGCCCGCACTATAAAATCCAAGCGGAAATAGGTCAACCATTTCACAATAATAAAAGGAGTCATATTTACATTGTATAATTTTTTGATTTGCATTATGTCAAAGATTTCCTCCCAAACAGTGGTATACATGGAGTAATTTAGTTTCAATTTCTGCATCAATGTCACATACCATGTGCAATTTATGTGAATGAAATTAAATAATTTATGCATTTATATGGCAATGATTAATTTATTTTTAATCTAGAAATGTCGCCTTGCGGCCATTTACGCTGGTTTGTGCTGTTATTGTTTATAAATGATATATGCTGCCATTAATTTTGCACAACACATACGCAATAGAACACACACACACACACATAGCATAAACGTATAGATAATCATTCACGTTAATAATCTATTTCACGCAAATTTACCGCACGAAATTGCTTTACCTACCTTTTCGCTTACTAAGTGCAACATTCTACACTCTACAGCTACACATACAAGTGTTAGTAGTATATTCCGTTGCATAACAAACAACTTTTCATTAGTAATAAAACTTTTCAAATTATTTTACTTTCGCTCACGTGCGTTCTTTTTTCGGGGAATGAAAAGTGACTTGAACATTGCTCGACAAACACAATTTACGTTCCGCCAATTTCATTCATTGTTATTGAGCGCGCAAATAAGAATGTTTTCGACTGCATTAATGGCACCGTCGTGTGGCATAAAAATACAAACAAAAACTTACGTGAAGTCACAAATAGCTGAACCAGCCAATGCGTCTAACGTTACCGTCAACCTAATCGGTGACCCATCGTCCATCATATCGACAGCATGCAGTACATTGGTTCCAGTGCGCGTTTTCGTATCGCGAGCGACCTGTCGAAGCATATCCCGCACAGCGACCTCAGCGTTGCGTTGGATATGCCCCATATACGCTTGCACCACACTCAAACCATACTGCTCGATTAATTCGGTGACCAATTGGATACCCTTTTGATTTGCAGCGACCTGAGCGCGTATATCAGATATGTTATCATTCAAATTACGGCCGCCGGCGCCCAAAATGCGCGCGGAAAATTCAGCCTCCTGGAACACGCCGCGCTTTACCAGCATAAAACTATCGAACGCCGCCCCTTCTTGATCCAAACTTGTGGAATGTGGCGGCATCGATCCCGGCGTTATTCCCCCAATATCTGCATGATGACCGCGACTCGCCACAAAGAAGATTGCTTTTTTGCTGTTCCTAATTAGAAAATTCCAATCATCAATCGCATTATAGCCACATAAAACATGTCACACATTCAATCAATTTATTTAACTTGTTGCAACAAAGCGACGATGATGTACCTAACATCAATCTGACATTTCATTTCAACTAACATACTGTTATACGATAAGTGCCACAAACATCTCCATTCTCTAGCTAGGGTTAAGATTAAATATTATCTTACTACGGAGCTTACTACCAGTATGTTAATCCTTAGATTGCAACAAATTAAATATAACAAAGACTGCATAACTTTGCAAACTACCATCGATTATCAAGAAAATGTTTTGAATTCCATTGATCAATCGCATCCGCTATGTGCGACATTATTCAATATATTTATTTAACTTGTTGCAATTGCAAAAGCTACGCTGGCAAATTTTACACTTCAATGTGACATTACATTTGAGCTATCACTAGATAATTGTCGCAAAAATATTTGTTTTAGAATCTAGGGGAAAGATTAAATATTATCCTAGTCTGCTACATAGATGAAATGACAACCCTAATATTGCAACAAATTACACTAAGCGACTGCATATTCAATTTATACAACTTTCGTCCATTATCCAATATGATATGAATGCAATGGCAAAAAACCATATTAGAAAAATTCCATTCATCCGCATCAGCATCAACAACATTCAATCTATTTATTCAACTTGTTACAACATTTCATTTGAACTACTTTGGGAGAAGTACCACAAATATAGCTATTCTAGCTAGCTGTAGGATGAACATTAAATATTATTCTACGAAATGCGAATCGTTTCATTGCAACAAATGTAATATAGCATATAGTACATAATCAATCGTCGCAAATCAAATTACATCATTAGATTATGATGTGACATTCAATTTAAATCCATTTAACTTGTTGCAACACTACGACGACGAAGAAAGGTATCTTGCGTCACAATGACATTTTATTTGAACTACTCTTAGATAATTGCCACAAACATGTTTACCATTTAGGAACTACGATGAAGATTAAATATTATCCTACTAAATGCCAACCCTTTCATTACAACAAATTAAACATAGCAGCATAGACTGAATAATTCTATGTACCTATGCAAACTTTCGTCGATCATCAAAAATGATGTGAATGCAATGATGGAAAACCAATTCGCATATTTTGCGCACTCGGTTAATTGGTTAAATGGAATGATCGAAATGATCCGAGGTTAAAATGCAATGGCGGCTGGCGGTGCAACCAGAAAAACGTACGTACTTGTAAAATACCGGCGTGATTACGGTGAGATCCGGTAAATGGGAGCCGCCCGATGATGGATGATTTGATAATATTACATCGCCTTCACGTAAATCTTTGCGTTTATTCAATTGGTATTGGACGGCTTCTTGCATTGATCCTAAATGTACGGGAATGTGCGGTGCATTTGATACTAAACCACCATCTGGCCCAAATAATGCACATGAAAAATCTAAGCGCTCTTTAATGTTGGTCGAAATTGATGTGCGCTGCAATATCCTTTAAATAAAAAATAAAGATAGAGAGAAGCAGGGAGAGAGAAAAAAAAATAAATTAAATACGGTCGAATCCACAACAAATTTTTAACTATACTAAATAAATAAACCAATTTGTCCGACGATAAAAATTAAGGTTCGTGAGTGAGTGAGCGGGGGAAAGAGAGAAACTTTCCGCCAACCAAATTCATTTATTTTTATTGTTCATATTGTTAAAGTCATGTAATACAACCATAATCTAAAAACAACAACATTCTCTATACTAGAGATGGTTCGTTCATGCCGAATTATTAACATGAATGAGGTGATCCGAATCATAAGAGCCGGCTCATCGTTCATTAAATTTGAATCTTATGAAACAGATAATTCGTCAATTCATTCGTTCATTAGTGGTGTTTCGGCCACTAGTAGTAGTTGACTTCGTTTATTAGGCAACTTCAACGGATTTATCATTAAAATAATATTTAAAAATTTTAAAACGAAAAAAACGTTTAATACTTTCTTATTCAAAAAAAAAAAAAATATTGATTGTGGGTTCTAATGCGTTTAAAATGATAATCATACAATTATGACAATCGTTCATTTTTCTCAACACGAAATATCATGTGTGGGATATCACTCATTTTCCGATCGTTTGTTCGTTCACTTATTTGTAAAAATGCCGGACACGAAAGAACCGGATCAAAGCGTCGGATCATTGAAATGGACGAGATTCAATGAGTCGAATCATTCAAATAAACCAATTTTCCCGTCCTTAAGGTATACACTGCAGTTATGCATCAGAAAATATTTCCAATGCAATACAATTTACACATAAAAATTATTGTGTATTAAGCGTAGTTTTTGTATCCAATTTATTATTTTATTACTTTCACGTTTCTTAAAGTGATTCCACGAGATTTTGACTGCGTTCGTACTCACATCCTTGTGCTTCTAAGCAATGTTAATTTCGATGTACAATTACAAACGAGTAGTAAAAGATATTCTTATTATGTAAAAAAAGAAATAATCTTTGCATAAATACAATGTCCACATTAAATCGCGATTACTCGCTTCAAAAATGAAAATTTAAAAATGTACAAAATTGGACGTCTGTCTGTTTTTGCAAAGATTATTTATTTTGTTTTAATTATGTAAATATCGTTTACAAATGGGCAGTAACGTCGAAATTAATATTATTGCTTATGAAAGTACATAAGTTCAAATGCAGGTGAAATCTCCTTAAATATTTAATTTCGAATGGATTTTAATTGAGTTGGAATGGTTTTGCGATTTTCTTTGATTTTTGGTATTTTCCATTAAACTTTTTATCTATTATTCATTATTATTAAAAATTCGAGAAAAATACATTCTTTCGGACAATCTTAAAGATAATCTTTAAATACTGAAGTATGAAAAGCCGAAAATCAATGAAGAACATTGGAATATTTTCACTCAATGCATCGAAAATTTAATGCATAAAAATCCTGAAATTACGATACAAAAAGTAAATAGGGCATTAAAAATTACTAGAATTACTGTTTCAAAAGTTTATGTTACCGTGAAAGACCAATATTCACTAGAGAATGTCGACATACACACAGTTTCTTGGTACATACACCGCTATGTTCGAAATATTTGCTAAATATTCTTATACAGTTAACAAGTAATTTCGTTAGTCAGCAACATATAGGTTTTGAAATTTTTAAGTTTTAGTTGAATAGGTTAAGCCAAGTTACCTTATATTTAGTTAATTTACTTCATTGTTTGTCTGTGTTTATCGACATACACCAGTGACGGTCGAAATCTATAAAAATATAACCAAATATTCGTCATTCACCGACATATTTTGTGCATATCGACATTCTCCAATTTCGCACTTTCACAGTAGCATATACATAGAAAAAATAACAAACATCTTTTATAGAAATGTCAATAGCAATGTGAAATTTAAAAAAAAAATGTTCTCAACGAAAAAAGGTGTAACGCGCGGAAATTTTATTTTGTAAATTGAGTTGCATAGATTTGATTTTTTCCCTATAAATGAAATGCACTATATATTGACTGATTTACTATCTGAATGCACCCGAAAAAACGAACCAAATCGATCAATTTTTATCATCCATCAAATATGAGTCTATCGTTGCAAATTGAATCAAAAAATCAAATCATTACCTTCCCATTTGCTCGGCGATGCTCATAAAACGATGACTAAAGATGCTCAATTGTATCAAATCCAATTCCGTGCCGATATCCGACAGCCGGCCGCTGCCGATCGTTATTTTAATATCGCCCTTACGCGTAATTAGCGCCACACATTCCGGCTCAACGACGATCGTGCTCAGTTTATCCATTACGATCGCCGGACCGTGTAGCTCATGGTCCGCACGCAGCTTCTCCAACAGGTAGACGTTCGTCGGGTGGTAGCCGTCGTCAAAATACACCTGAACGCATTTCTCAATCGGAGGTGATGTATTAACAGCCAGCATTGGATCAACATCCATCTCCTCATCGATACCTGTCTTACCAATGCCACGTACGCGCACATCGTCAACGATGATGTTACGTCCCTCGATGGTAAAACCAAATTCGGTTTTATATCGTTCGATAAACGTATCGAAAAAGTCTCGATGATTTAATGCCTCGAACGATTGCTGTTTGGATGTTGTGCACATCAAAGCGCAATCGGTGCCATCGTATCGCATATGCAAATAGGGTATTAATTGAATGTTCGTCTCGTCAAAGCCCTGCTTTTTCAATTCGCTGCGACATTCGTCGCCCAGCCGCTGCAAGCGCTCGATGAAATGCGGGAAATTCGATTCGGCGTAGATGGTGGCGCTCGGTTCTTGCGCCTCGTGCACGACATCGGCGAGTGCCATTCCGTATGCGGATAAAATACCTACAATACGAAAAAAACACATAACATAGCGTAATGAAAATGTACACTAAGTGAGTGCATAGATAAATTCGCTGGAGCGAATTGTAATCTAGGTATATAAATATAATTTATAACGGCAAACGGTAGTAATATAAGCGGTTGAAACGATCCAATTATAAAAAGGGTAGCTGCTGCTTCATTTCAATAAATAGGCTGTCTAAAATACACGTCCACTGACATTTATATTCGGTTCAACTTAAGTATGCAGCTAGCCAAAGCATGGGATCTTTTTAATTCATTGTTACGATTGCCCAAAAATCGAATCCTTTTTACACATTACAATGTCTAATTTAATTTTTCCAAAATGCAAAATCGTTAATCAATTATTTTTAATATAAATTTATAGGTATGCATTATGTTTATTAATCGCCCTACAACAATATCACTGGAGGACAATGAATCAGCAGCATAAAATTTTGGAGTAAAACTGATTTCATTTTCAAAAATAGTAACCTTGTTGCTGAGTGAATACATATTAGTTTTTGTGATACAGGATGTTTCAAGGCAAAGAAATTTGGGGGCGCTTAAGGCTACTCCTGCCGAGTTCATCGCTCTTGCTCTGTCACATGTGTTCCTTATGGGACATATTATTTGCGTCTAAAGCAAGCCACGAGCTTATTATTAAAGATATTAAGTTAATTCAAAAAAGATATTAAAGTTAAATAACACCCCCAGGCTGATAGATAAGCGTTTTTTGAAAAAAGTCTTTTTGGCATCAAAATTAGAACGTAGAAAATGGACGCAAAATAGTGTATTTTTTATATTCTAATTTCGGAGCCAAAAAGGCCTTTTTCAAAAAAACTCTCGTCTACCAGTCTGGGGGTGTTATTTATCTTTAATTTCTTTTTTGAATGAAGTCAATATCTTCAATAACAAGCTTGTGGCTTGCTTTAGACGCAAATAATTTTTCCCATAAGGAACACATGTAACAGAGCGAGAGCGA